>OMKN01062266.1:27813-38656 GCA_900302345.1 Melanonus zugmayeri | reverse complement strand
GGAATCCGCAATTGTCACTTACCCTTATAAAACTGTTCAATCAAACATCACGTCAACAAAGCATTTTTTCCTTGACTACGGTCTCAACCCCGAAATACTGCCATACCACCGAAGTGGTGCTTTTCTTTGGGACTAAATTGTCCAATGTTGGTTCTGACTTGACTAAACCTTTCACTCAGATGGTGGACGAAAAGAACGGGTACATGACATCAGTTTTAACTCAAGAACATGGGGGGGGGAAACAAAGACCCATAGCATATTTCTCGTCCCGACTGGACGCAGTGGCAGCAGGGTTACCAAGGTGTTCAAGAGCAGTGGCAGCAGGGTTACCAAGGTGTTCAAGAGCAGTGGCAGCAGGGTTACCAAGGTGTTCAAGAGCAGTGGCAGCAGGGTTACCAAGGTGTTTAAGAGCAGTGGCAGCAGGGTTACCAAGGTGTTTAAGAGCAGTGGCAGCAGGGTTACCAAGGTGTTTAAGAGCAGTGGCAGCAGGGTTACCAAGGTGTTTAAGAGCAGTGGCAGCAGGCAGCTGAAAAGGCAATATGTCAAGATTGGTCAATATTAGTTGAGATCTCTATATGCCCATCTAGTGGATGAAGGAAGGAGGTGCAGCCAAAAGTATTAATGAAATTAATCCCTATACAGTGTATGTGTTACAGGTTAAGCAGAGTAATACAAAAACAGCGCTATAAAAATAACGAGTAAGATGTGCTCATTTGTGCAATAAATGCTTGGTATAAAAGTAAGGGCAAAGGGCATCTGATGTGTGATGAATTCGAATGTTATGTTTAGAGATAAGATTAGAAGTCAAATGTAATGTGTGACAGTATGTGCTCAAGGTTAGAAGAATACGTGTAGGCTGACTGAGCAGTTTACCACAGAGGTAGCGGGGGCGAGCTGAGCATTGAATCCAAAAGGGTTATAACCTCTAGGATAGTGATGTCAAGTTACTTGGTGGACATCGGCGGTGTGTTTTGATCCTTCGTAAGATACGTTCCTACCACCTATGAAGATGACCTAAGATTGTCAATGAATGAATGACGTGTGGTGATTTACTTAGTGTACATATGCTGCTGGTAATCAATGTACATACGCTTGTTAGGTGAAGTAATCTAGATATGGGGGGTACTGTGAACTAACATTATTAGTACCACATGCAGTATCCATGATCCTATTAGAACAGAAGACAAGCCATTTATCAGCAGCTAGATGGTTACGTTATAACACCGTACTGTTAGACATACCTGGTATAACAGTGAAAATATCATAATCATAATATATGTACTAAACCCTTGTTTTCCAAGGCAATGCAAGGGCAGACATCGCCACCAAGAGGGCAGCTATACAAGGCAACATGTTACAATGTGTGCATTTGACTAAACTAACCCCAACCACACCAACACACGATTTGCATGAATTGCAGGAGAAGGCCACCCCAATGGGTTCAAAATTATATATTAAAATTCCTACCTAAACAGACTCCAGAAACTAACTAACCTGAACTTCTGACCGAAGTATAACTGTTTGACTCCCAAACACCAACTTTAAATCCTTTGGTTATATTACAAATGTAAGAAGAAAATACAACAGAGTAGTGTTGGTGGGTACATTTTGTATGCAAATAAAGATGGTACAATATACTGGCCTTTTCTGCAAGCTGAATAGTGGTGAAGAGGACTGTAAAGCAAGCATCAGGTTATGACTGGTTACGACACATTTCATATTTTATTAAATACACATTAAAAAGGACACGCGTTAGATCATAATTAGCTGGAAATGTACAGTATATCTTAGCAGAAAAAAAATCATTTTTTAAATGTCAACTTTCAGTCTGTTATGATTAACGACATGTTGTGGGATGCTAACTCCCAAAGGGAGAGGCAGTGGGGTCCAGAGTCTTAAAGAGGCTCTTCAACGGCCGCTTTATTGAGTTCTGTGCAGGTCGGCTAGGAGGCTGTGTCATGGGCCCCTTCGATCCGATTGGAGGGTGTTGAGCGCCAAGGGATATGAGCTGGACTGGAGGTAAACTGCCTGACATATGCCCACCTGAGGGCTCTGAAGAGTGGCTGTGGGGGATCTGAACTAAGGGCTGGTGTTTAGCTGGAGCTGTAGCCGTTGGCTGACTGGTAGGTTCACAGGAGCCCTGGAGTTGAGGGATGAACAGAGAGGTGGCATCAGCTGAATTCTGGGCTATGACTGTGGCCTCGAAGTGAGAACAACCGGCAATATTAGGCCACACTCAGATGGTCAAAAGTCACAAAAACCTCTATCAAAAAAGATCAGTTCAAATACATGCAAATATTAGTTTCTCAGATTAGTAAGAAAGGAATATTTTAGTAGTGGATTAATAGTATACACTATAGGACAGTAGGGTGTGTACATGACTTTGTCACTGGTGTATAATTAATACATAATCCATTGCCTTTATATAGTGCTTTTCAAGCACTCAAAGCAAAAAACAGTGCGTGTGTGAGATATCACACCTTATCCACTACCAGTGTGTAGCACCCACCTGGGCGGTGGCGCAGTATAATGGTGAACGCTGAAATGTGTGTAATATAGAAAAATGCCTTTGGGCCCTCACATTACATTTTTGCTATTACATGTTCAAACCTTCGCATAGGAGACTATAACTGAATACATTTGCTGGAGGCGAGTTACTCTCTACGAGCAGATGAAAAGTAAAATGCCCACCTGGTGGTCAGGATTCACCCGGCATCCCGATGGCTCAACTCCTCTCAACACCTCAGTTTTCCTCATCTCCTTTTTATTGGTTTTCTGCTCTTCTGTCATTTGTCGTTCTTTGGAAATGGACCTGCGGTTTGTCTCGTCCTTGCCTCCGCTTTCTGAAAGTGATATGATGAATGAAATTAAATGTGTTGCATCGAACATGTTGAGACAATTCAAATATGCATTGCTTTGATGCTTGTGGGCATGAGATGTGTATGATGTGGCACTGAGAGTATATATTGTTAATAAAGTTAAAGGTGCTATTTGTTAAAATGGGTACTGCAGTCCAAATTCACAATATTGGAGAGAGTTGTCCCCCCCCCCTCCTCCTCCTCCTCCTCCCCAGACTCGAAGCTCACGTGGGTTGCCAGGTTGAGGGCACTGAACGAACACAAGTGCAAAACGAGCCGAGTGCAGTGGCGTTTCTGGCCATTCTGGTTTTTCGAAGAGGACGAAAAACCAGAATGGCTGAAGCACGCCGTGTTTGTGTGCCAATTTGTTTCATATCTGGCAACCCGGGGTACTCGGAGAATAGTAAACACAGACCAAAACAAAAACAGACATTCCGGCCCAGCATGGAAATTTCAAAGGAGAACATACTGGCTGTAGCGTTGTCAGAGAAGCCAGTATTTCCACTTGGCATGTTTCCTTAATATCTGATGACCTATCATAGTAATTTTATGATATAGTACAGTAAATTTTTTACATATAGCACCTTTAATTAATAGTAGTACACACTGCTGTGGATATTACGTTCTTCTCCTTCCTGGCAGTAGGGTCTCAGATTTAGAAAGAGGGTCTTGAGAACTGAATTACTAGTGGTAGTGGCAGCATTGGAAGGGGCTATGAAAAAGAAATGCAGAAAAGCGTCAATTTCAGAAGGAACAAATGAACAATAAATAGGCACAACATTCTAAGCTCTTACCTTTGTCCGAAGAAATTTCAGGCATCTGCGAATCTCTCTGACAATGTAGACCACTGTCGTTCTGAATGGGATCAGTAGGCGTTTGTTGGTTGTTTCGTGGAGATTTACAGTTTCGGTTCGGACTTTTAGGACCTGGACTAGAGGTAGCTGATGCTAAAGCACCAGAGTTCTTAGTGTGGTTTTCACTGCTGCCCTCCACAGGGCGAGGCTTAGAAGTACCAGATTTCCCCTGTGCTGATGGAAGTGAAGCAGTAGTCTCATGGATAGGGGTAGCAAACAGACTTTGCAACACTCCACCAGTGGCCTTGCCAGGTTCAACCTCGCTTGGCTCTTTGGAATCGGAAGACGCCATTATTAAGCCTGTTGCAATCTGTAAGGGAGGCAGGTCCTCATCCCTGTCCATAACGGATCTCACTATACTGCTGTGGTAGGGCCTTTTCACTGGCTTACTACGTCCCAATACAGATTGATCACAGTGAGCAGGTTTACTCGGTCTGCGGTCCGCCTTGGGTTGGCGAGTACGGCCGGGTGACTCTGTGCTCTGTGGCTTTGAGCCAGACGGTACTCCTGGGTTACCAACCTTAAAATCAGCACTTTGTCTGTGTGCAGGTTTGTGAGTGAGAGACCTTGCTAAAACCTGTGTATTGTGGTGGCCAGTGGCAGTATCAGTAGAAGCAGTCTTCTCGGTCGAGTGTCGGGGGTTTGACGGTGCCACAGAAGGAAGTGGTCTAAGATGAGGAGGATGTTTAAAGACATTCTGATTGAGAGGACATGTGAAAAGGCTGTGGAAGGCTGTCTGTGCATCCTTAGCTGTTCGAGTTTCCGGTTGAGCAGGTAGAACATGGTTATACGTACAACTGTTAGAGTCAATAACTACACCATTGACCTCTGCAGAGCTCTGAGAGTCTGGAGGGACAATTATATTCATAGACGGATGGAGGTTGGCTTGTTCATGATCAGGATTTGAGGATGGAACACAACTTCCGTTCGGCCTTGCTTTGGCTTCCTTTGATTCCACCGTGTCCGGTTGTAAACACAAAGCCTTTTCATTGGACATTCCTGAGTCCCGGGAAGGTTTGGGGACCTCTTTAGAACGGTCAGAACCATAATAGGTCAATGGAAGATTGGCGGATCGAGGTGGGTCTCTGGCATGGGTCAAGTCAGAACTTCCAACAGTCTTAACCGACCCGAGTACGGCATCCACGGAGTACGACGCCTCTACGTGGTTGGACATGACAGACGGGCGAACAAAAGAACACGGTGGGGAAGACGAGGGGGTCGAGTCCCTGTTCGATCCAAAAAGCGAAGGGAAAGGTTTGGATTTCATAGGTCCGAGCACCGCTTCAACCGAATAGGAAACCGCTTTGAAATCGCAGCGGTCGCTTGACAGGGGGCTGTGGGAAAGGGATGTATTCGTAATGTGTTTTGGATCATGATCCTGTTCAGTACCGATCAACTCCTCTGTCTCACTGTGTGGCTCTGCGGGGCATGAACTGTTGTAAAAATTTAGCCTGTGAAAATATAAAATACCCCCAACAAGTTACACATAAACCAAACTAAGAAAAAGTCATTGTGTCAAAGTCATTGAGTCAAAGTCACATGATAATGATTTTGTGACATTTGTGAACCCGGACCTGATTGGATGCAGCAATATGTCAGGTTTGGGGCTGCTGGCGTCCTCCTCGGCAGTTACCTCCAGGTCTGTTGTCACTGGCTGAGCCAAGCTCTCCTGCTGGCTTCTCTTTGCCAACTCGCTGAGATCCTTGTCCCGCTGTAATGCCTGCAGAGATTCAGATTCATTTTAAATGGTAAATAGTTGTATAGTAGTAGTACAGTAATAGTAGTAGTAGTTACTAAACAGTTCAATCCATCCCACAGAGGGAAAAATATGGGAATTTGGTGAGAAGGAAATACACACACACCTGATCCAGCAGTTGTTTGGTGAGGTCGGTGAGGGGCTCGTGGGAAAACCTGCAACAGGCTTCGTTGGAACACTTCCCCCAAGTGTGGAAATACTTACAGGGGAAGGAGCGTAGAAATAACCTTGATAAGGAAATCATGTGTTGTAAAATCCCCCCCCAATGAAGAGTCAACGGTTGCCAACTGCAAGCGGCATGGCATGTTGGCAAGGCATCACTTCACAACACAATTTAAGACAACATAACGTGTACCGAATATTGTCGTCCACCAAAAGGATATTGTGCATGTATGCGCAGCTCTCTCCTTTTGCACAGCACCCTTGGATGTAAAATTTACACACTTCTTTGATCATATTATTGACAGCGTTGCCATGCTCCAGTTGACACTCGTCGCCCTGTACACATGGACAAATTAAACTACACCGAGACTCAAGAAAGAAACGTCCACTAGGAGATCAGCAGAAAATGTAATTTGTCATATGAAGTGTAATACGTTTCGCCTACCTTGGTGCATCTGCCCCTCAGGAAATGTTTACAGAGTAACCGCCCATCGACTTCCAAAGCATTCTGGTCCTTAAACTCCTGGGTCATGAGCCTGATTCTTTTGGCTGGTGGATTCTAGAGGAAATGGTCAAATGAACATAACAAGTCCTAACAAAAATCAGAGTAAAAATGTACATGGTTTGAAACCAAATGTCTGCACCTGTAGGCATCTTTGAGCAAGATGCCTACCTGCCCTACATGCTTATTCATGAGACATTCCTAAAAAGAGATTCACTGTAATTTGCTTTGGATAAAAAAGTGTTGCCAATCTCATCACAGCTGGTATGTGATACGACCACAGATGCAGGCCAGCATTGCTTACCTGCTTGTTGTCTTCGTTTCTTTTAGTAGGTCCTCTTCCCTTAGATGGAAACCCTTCTCTATGGTCAGCCTGATGCCATTGTCTTCTATTAGCACACCTCTGACTATGGGGGTTTTCCTGCCTCTTCTTCTTCTTTTGTCTCATATTTTGTTGCTGCATTTCCTGCTTGAATGTTGGCATGTTTTGGATTTTCTGATGTTGGACTTTCTTATCCATGTTGCGCTGAAAGAAGGCACCGCTGTGGTTGAAAAGGTCTTGCTCTTTGTCTGAGTGTCTGAAGGACATGTGATTAAAGTTGGCTGGTACTCTGGGGTCGCCATCTGGGTTGTCATAGTCATAGATTGTTGGTCTGTGAGTGTTTGTTCTATTGGCTTGATTAACCTGCTTCTATGAAATGGCAAAAAAGTACAAATAATTTTAAAAAAGATATATATATATATAGTTATATATAAAACGTTATTGTTCTCTTTTTCAAGGGGATCCTTGAGAAAACAAAAACACAAGAAACACTCATGCCCAACACCATTCACATTCACAACAAACTTAAAACACTTTTAAAATAAATACATATTTTTATGTTTTATGAGTAAAATGTTATTTACATGTTGGTGTGTCTTTTCCTTCTTCTTCTTCTTCTTCTTCTGGCCAGTCTGCTGTCCACCAAGGTGTGGTCTTCTCGTGGCACACAGGTCTTGGACGCCATTTCTATCCATATGATACATAATGAGACATAATGATCAAATTAATCGTATAAAAACGGGTCATACCCGTACGTGTCAATGCATTTGGTAAAAGCTCACATCACATCCAAGCTCACCTGTACGGACGAGGTGATTGACATGGGATGGCAGGATCTTCTTCAGCAGTAGACAGAGTTTTAAAAAGGTTCGCAAATGCCATTTTAATTTTGTCCGCTAATTAGTTATTTGATTTCTATCATTTAACATGGGTCACAACGAAGCCACAGCCACGTGTATTAGCATCCAATATAAAATAAAGCTAAACAATCTTGACAATGATTGTCCTTCTTGTCACGTCAACGAAATATGTTTGACCTCCACTTCAAAGTATTATAAATAAAGGACTGAGACGTTTAAAAGCCGCATACGTCGTTCAAATCGTGGCGGTGCGAACATTCCGAGCATGTTTACAATGGCTTCCGCGTACGTCATCACGCCACGTGCTACGTCACCGCGCTACGCCCTCTACTGGTGGTTGTACGCACCGCATCCGAATGTGTAAAATAAAATAATGCTCATAGGTTTTCAGTAGAGTTCTTAGTGCAATAATCATGAATCATTGAACGGTCCCCGTTCGTCATTGTCAATGTGTAGTTATATGTGTCTATAGTCTGTTACATACACTTCATATACTGTTATATATGGTCACAAAGTACTTTACAGGGGGTGCAAGGCTAAAAAACAGAATATATAGTAGAAGACACAGAGCACAAATAAAGAGATAAAGAATAAATAAATAAAAATAATAAATACACAATAAATACACAAAATAAATTCATTTGGTAAAATAACAGATTATTTGGAGACCAATTACAACGGGTAAGGGGATAGGGTTGGCAAAACACTAAAGGAAGGGTAGGCCTAGTACTAGGGCTCGGCGGGATCTATTACATTCAAACGCTGTGTAAATGTAACGCAACGCGAGTTTAACGGAGCCGACAGTTTGTCAGGAGCAATGTCTGGAAATGAAATAAAACTTAAATGCAACGTGTTTTTTTAATTTCTTAATAACGCAGGCATAGATAAGTGAACTCTTGATAAACGCTGAACTTTGTTCCTCCACAGTGGAGGACGCCAGATGTCCAGCTCAAAGTCCAGGTCATGGCGATACGCGACGGCTTCAGTATTCTCCAACTCACTCGCCTTGTCTCTCCTTTAGTTGCTCACTTTCAACACAGCGCTCGCGTTGCCTTTATTTAACACAACTAAAAAAATGGTAGTCAGGGTCGCGCTCGCCCCATGGTGGTTCTTCTTGGTGTTGGCGCTTTGCTCCTTTCACGGTATCCAGGGTCAAGACCCCGACGCGCCTCCTCCTCCTCCTCCTCAAGCAGCAGCAGCAGAGCCCCCCGGCCCGGCGGCGGAGGACGGGGACTGGGGTCTGGACAGCCTGAGGGGCGGCTTCGAGGCGGTCAACAGCTACTTTGACTCCATGCTGGAGCTGATGGGTGGTCGTGATGGAGTGTGTCAATACCGTTGTCGATATGGTAAGTTGATAGCTTGATACTTTGAATACTTTGAGTGAAATAGATCCTTAACGCTGTGTTCAATAGGATTGAATTGAATATGAATCCGAGTTCATTATCCAATATGAATGTCAGTCCCAAAATGATTATGGAAAGTTTTAGCCTGGCTTTTAAATAGCCCTATCTTGTCATCAAATTGTCAGGGGCTTGGCCGTGGACGATGGCCTCTATAGATCTAAAAATAAAGAGAAGCTTCCTTATTCTAAAATATATCTTGAGTTTACAACATTGTCACATGTCTATTGTGTTACAATAAAAGCAGTAAGCACAAAGATGATGTGATTACCTCTCCAGGTAAAGCCCCACTGCCACGCCCTGACTATCAGATGCCAGAACCTGACGGGTGCAGCTCCTACTTCCTAGGCATCCCTGTTCCCGAAGGAGTACGTTATAAAGCATTGTTATTACAAACACCCATTCTAATAATTATCACTCACTATCAATCATTGAGTAGCAAAATACCAATCCCATTCTAACACACACACACTTATTTGTTGTATTGCCAGATGGATGCGGGTATCCCAGCCATGACCAAGTGCTGCAACCAATTGGACCTGTGTTATGACACCTGTGGCTCCAACAAGTACCGCTGTGACTCCAAGTTCCGCTGGTGTCTCCACAGCATCTGCTCCGATCTCAAGAAGAGTCTCGGATTCATCTCAAAGGCTGAAAGTCAGTAGGCTAATGGGACCTGTTTCAAACTAATTTTGTTGCATTACTTTGTCTTAAATAAATACAAGTCTGGTGCTTAATATAGAATGTATATGATCCGGAAAGGTCTAGAATTTATCATGTAATGGCTTGGATTTTGGACTTTTATTGTGGAAAATTTCACATTTTACAAACTGTTTCAAACTGTGCTTTTAATATACAACACTTCTCTTTTGCCCTCAGCATGTGAGACAGTGGCGGACACCATGTTCAACACCGTGTGGACCCTAGGCTGCAGGCCCTATATGAACAGCCAAAGAGCATCCTGCATTTGCGAGGGAGAAGACAAAGACGAGCTGTAAAATCGGCCCCAACAACACACCACCCTACCTTACAGTTTACAGAAAATAATTCGAACAGATGCCGGAAGGAATGGGTGCTACAAGGGACTTTGAGAAGAGACTTGACTGTGTGTGTCATGTATTTCACTTTTTGGTGCGGTTGTCAAAGCAAGTGGTTTTAGATGGTATTGTTGTCCCACTGCATGCTGTGATTTCTTGGCAGTTCAGCACTAGTTTTGTTCATTTTATTACATGCTTTCAAGAACGTTTTCTTTAAACATTAAATATTGCTTCAGCTTCAGGCTTCAAAGATAAGTATTTATTTAGTAAAATTTCCATAATTAAGACAAGGAAATCTAGGTATTGGAGTATAGTGGTGATAATTACAGAACACATCAACAGAGTGCACTTGAAATTCAAAGTCATTGTTTATGTTTGCACTATAGCACACACAAAACACAACTTACATGTTACCGTTTAAAAAACTGTCTATAGAAATCTAGTGATCACTGACGACATAATGTTATAGTACACTGAAACGATGCATGCTTCTGTGAGGTCCTCCTGTTTGATCAAGACTGAAATCCCACCAGGTCTAAGAAGTCATGTAGCTCCAGAAGGTGTATTTAAAAAAGAAAATAACAATGCTAACCTGGCTTAACAATGCTAAGACAGGTCCGAATACGTACTGCAACTAGACTCTTGCACTGGTATAATGGGTCTCTGCTTCATCTTCTGGTTGAATGCCTGAAGCTAAAAGATTGTTTGGGAAAAAAGGCAAATAAATTAATATATTATTGAACAATTAATGTTATTGTGGCAATTTATTATGAATATATGGAGTAAAGAAAGCACCTTTTCCTTCAGCTTTGCCTTTATTTCTTCTTCTGTTAGCTCCTTATGGATCTTAACTGCCTCCTGCTTTTCCTTGGTAGCAGCTACCTTGGCTTCAGCTGCCTTGGCTTCAGCTGCCATGGCTTCACGTACCTTGGCTTTAGCTGCCTTGGCTTCAGCTGCCATGGCTTGACGTACCTTGGCTTTAGCTGCCCTGGCCCTGGCCTTTGCCTTTTTTGACAAATGCATGATTTTTGGTTCGTTCCTTAAAGGCTTTGTTATGTTGATGACCTGTAGGCAGCGTTGAGCAGACCTCTG
>OMKN01062266.1:5564-22716 GCA_900302345.1 Melanonus zugmayeri | reverse complement strand
GACCAGGTGAAGGAGGGTTTAAGCTGGGAGCCGGCGGTGGCATGTTAGGAGTCTAGGAAGTAGAAAAGACTCAACCTTTAAAAGGGCAGTGAACCCAAAATCGTTTTTTGTTTTTTTAACCGTGGTAATATGTCTTATATGATCTTCAACATAGTAATCTTTGCCATTTTGTCACCGTTACTAAAATAAGTCATTTAGAGGTGTAAAATGTCGTTCTTTGTGCCTTTTCCGAGGCATGTCGACGTCACAGACACCAAGAAAGTACGCTAACGCCACGGTGTGTGTGGATGTGTGGAGCTCCAACCCAACGTCAACCGAAGCGGTTGATGTTGATGGCCGCGTCTGAGAGAGGGTTAAGCTTCTCGGAAGTATAACGCCACGGTGTGTGGTGCATTTCAAACATCACTCATTATAACACTCATACTCGGGTAGCTTAAACAAAAAGTATCACAAAGTTGGTGTGGGTCATAACCATGGGGATAACACGTTCACCTCCTTCCTAGAAGTCTCAGCCCAAAACGCATTTTTTAAAATCTCATCTTTTTTTTAATCAAATTTGTGTTCAAATTCGAGCTGAAATAGGGGGTTCACTTACACTTAAATGTTGTTGAGTGGCAGTTTTCTCTACAAGGGTACTTACAAACAATACAATACAAATAAATACCGGCACCATCTTCATAACCATCAAGTTAGTGCAGAATAGATGCAGGGGCAAGCCCAAGCAGACACACAAAGGAAGTCTACTGTTTCATAATAACAACAAGTGTAAGTTGTTATAATATATTGTGTTCTATAATATATTATAGAACACAACGGTGAATGGGATAAAACATTACCTGTATCCGTTACACCCGACACCTGGATAAGCAAAACCTACGTCCTAATGGAAGTAAGATCATACTCAACTCAACATATCGTCCTCAATAAAGTAACCTCAGAACCTCAACCAGAGGCCCATATAAAAGGCACATTGAGCGAGGATCCTGATTCAGTACCTGGAGGTGCTGGAAACCTGCCTGTACTGCAGGGCTCTGTACAGGAACAGCTGGAGGAGGGTTCAGGATGGCAGTCGGTGGTTGTGTGACACTAGGATTCTAGCAAGAGCAAGACAAAATAAAACATTACTTACAGCTTGTTTATCCCATTACATCATCATCATTACATCATACAGCAACTAGCAGTGACATCTGGAGGTCATCACTAGGTCTTTTCACTGTTCTTCTTTATTTGGGGTTAAACAGTGTACAGTCTCACCATTGTTGGGAAAGGGTGGACCTGAGTTGTTTGACCGTCCTTTGCTATCCATGCCCCAAAACCCGGGGTGTTTAATTCAGGTCTGCTGTAGCTCTGTTTTGGAGGGGGGGATTTTAATGCAGGTCAATGTACTGTATGCAATTTCAATAAAGGAAGCACATTGGCTACGACCATATAAAAAGGCACATTGAGCTAGCTACCTGGAAGGGCTGGAAACCTACTGGTACTGCAGGGCTCTGTACAGGAACAGCTGGTGATGGCATGTTGGGAGGTGGTACATTGGGAGCCTAGCAATGGAAATCACAATAAAACAGGTTACTGGTCTGCTTATCCTATTCACTTTCTGGTTGTATAGATAGTGAGAAAGGATACCTCTCCAATTAGGTCAATTGGATTTCTAATTGGTTGGCCCTATATGTCATTGGCTTATCTTTTTTCATTGTGTAGTGAGTGGAGGCCAGGGTTTTTCCATACCCTTTAATAACAGCAGGGTTAAACAAAAGGCTTACTATTGGTGGGAAAGGGTGGACCTGTGGCGTTTCACCCTTCATCGCCAGCCACGTCGCAAAACCTGGGTTTAATCTGGTTCCGTTATGGCTCTGTTTCGGTGGGAAGGTTGTGATGATTGTTAATATACACAACTTCAATAAAGGAACTCCATTGGTTAATGCTGCATACACACTACAGGATAAATCGGGGCGATTAAGAAACGATTTGGCACTCAAAATGGCCAAAGCTGTAACATTTGTTTTTTATGTCCATTATAATACCGGTAACTATTAAAATTAAATCTCCAGGAATATGTTTCTCTTTTCTGATCGCCATCAATCCTTGAGGGTTTGCAACCCTACAAGTCATGTTTGGAAATTAAATTGGTTAGGGGTTATAGTGTTTGTCCTGAATTTGTTTTTTTAGATACGAGACTGTACATGGTTTTATATTGTGTTCAACAGGGTGCATCTAGAGCGCATTAAGTGAAACCAAAGTATTGCGCTCCATGGTAATTAAGATGAGCACTAAAGCATTAGCTCTGATACAACCGGTAGGTTCACTGAGCTCACTTACTTCCAACTCTCTATAGAAAAACACAATAACACACAATCTCTATAAAACACAATAACCATGGATGTATCGATTATAACCATCGATGTGATTATAACCATATACTGTACATGATTATAACCACCGAACATCGTCCGCCATGTTTGTTAACGTCCATGGTTTAGCTCAGGTCACGTTTGATCACGAGAGTTTAGCCAGAGTCTGGAATCAGGGTTGTTCATGAATTAATCGGGCCGTGTGTGGTGTGACCTTTTGTCCAGAGCGTTCCAAACACACTACAGGAACAAACTTGTTAAGATTTATCATTACGTTTGTGTGTGGTGTCCCACGATTTTTTAAATCTTGTAGTCTGTCCCCAGCATAAGGCCAGAGGCCCACATAATAAGGAACATTGAGCTAGCCTGATCCTGTACCTGGAAGCGTGGGAACCCTGCTGCTGGTTCAGGAACAACTGGAGGAGGGTTCAGGATCGTAGCTGATGGTGGAACACTAGGATACTAGCAAGGCCAAGACAAAATACAACTTTTTGTTTGCCTATTACATATGAGGCTGTAGATATTTTAAAGACTAGAAAGGCAAGGAAAGGTAAGAAATGACAGGACTACCTACTATTAAAGGAATAATACAGCCAACCACACGCCACGGCTTAACTTGATTGATTTCTGTATGAAGTGACGTTGTTAATAATGGAGTGCAATAGTGCAATAGTGTATTTCTTCAATTAGCTGTAGCATTAACCATAAATATCAGATATTGGCAACAACTCTGAAGTTCTACCTTCGAATCCATTTGCCAATTCATTTTTTTAAAAATATTTCTAGTGAGGGAAATCAGTAATTTAGCAAGAAGACACACCACATTTAGCCATAGTATCTGCTTCGTCCATTAAAGTAATAATACAGCCTAAAACAAATGCCATCGTTATAAAACGTCAATTGGTGATGTACAACGCACCCCAGGTCCTATTTGTCCAATATGTGTAATATTGTACTTTATCGTTATTTGCAATTTGTCACTGGCTGTCGTGTTAGGTTTCCTGCGATCTGCTCCAGTGTGCTATTTTCCTAAGTTACCCAGAATTAATTTCACTACCCCCTCTCAACATCAGGAGGCAACATTCTGAAAATTGTACATTTATAAATTGAATAAATGAATCAAATGTATTATAATGATATGTATAACAGGCTTTATTATTAATTGTGAAAGCTAGCTAGACATTTGCCTCGGCTGGGAGAGCTAGCCTGGTAGCGCTAACGTTAGTCGTGGCTGAGCTCGCCGTGGCTAACTTTAGCTTAGTCAGTGGTGCATTGTAGAACACTCAATGGTGGTTTTTTGCTTTCGGACAAAAACTCAATGATCCCAAATGGAAAAAAGGGATATCCAATGAATCGCTGCCTGACTGGTCCAGGACCACGTCCAAACCTAGATGCATCGGCCATATCTGGGCTCCCCGCTGCCAGAACAGACCAAATGGGCCGGGTTAACAGTGACCACCAGGCCGTTTCCTCTTCGAACGAGACCATGCCTCAGCAGCTGTACGGAGATCATGGCCACGCCCCCATGGCCACGCCCCAAGCCCGCAAAGCTGAAGTGCATTCTGGATTTATGAGGCAAAAATGTGTGTCCTCTTACTAAATTACTGATTTCTCGCCATAGGAACATTGCAAACAATGTAATATGCAGTGATTCTGAGACAGAACCCCTGAGTTGTTGGGAATTAAACTAATATCTGATACTTATGGTTGATGCTACAGCAATTTGAAGACATACTCTCCAATTAAACCCCATTGTAACTACTGCAGCAATGTCTCCGTGTGACGTAATAGCATCTACAGCACTCGAGTTTAGTCACAGCAAAGTGAAATACTACACTAAACGGTAAAATAGGTACATCACCAATAGACGTTTTATAAAGATGTCAACGTATTTTAGGCTGTATTATTCCTTTAAGAATGAAGACCAACCCCATTATCTTGTGGCTCATGAAAGAGAGGGGAATGGCAAAGGTCATTATGGGTAGTTGGGAAAAGTACACACTGGAGAAGAACAGGAAGAAGTCTGACAGTATAGTTAGCCAGTGACAAATTGCAAATAACAATAAATAACAATATTACGAAAACTAATACTAATAATATCCCTGGAATACATTACACACCAATGTCAAAGTGTTACGACAATGTCACAGATGACATCTTTCCTCAAATTAAACATGTATGGTCTTACCATTGGTGGTGGGTAAGGGTTGAGCTGCATCCTCTGACCATCCACTGTATGCCACAACCCAAAACTTGAGGTGAATACAGCTTGATTGTGGATCTGTTACGGTGGGAAGGTTGTGATGCGGGTCAATATACAGAATTTCAATAAAGGAACCTTTATTGAGTACAACCAGAGGCCCATATAAAAGGCACATTGAGCGAGGATCCTGATTCAGTACCTGGAGGTGCTGGAAACCTGCCGGTACTGCAGGGCTCTGTACAGGAACAGCTGGAGGAGGGTTCAGGATGGTCGGTGGTGGAACACTAGGATTCTATTAAGGGCAAGACAAAATAAAACCATTACTTACCCTACCTTATTACATCATGCAGCAACTACCAATGGCATCTGGAGATCAAAATTGGAATATTTCATCGAGTTTGTAGGATTTTTTTCAAGAGTACATTAAGGACGTCAAAGTAAATGGTACTTTGATTCCAGTTTGGTACTGTTGACTGAAATTAAGTAGTCAAACACGAGGTTGCTTTTGAAAGACGACAGACCAATTAGGACGAGGAGTCGTAGAGTGAAATCGGTATACAGACCATTTATTCTAAAAGCATAGATGACTGATTACATACACTACAGACGTAAAGTACAAGTTTTACGAGCGCTCGGGTCTTTCTCACAGCCGCAACTATCTAAGCGGGTGCTGAAGTGAAAAAGGGCCCAGCCTCTTGGATGGGGATGATCTCTTATAGTCTTCTTCTTCCTGGGTGTGGGTCGCTGGGTAGATTACGCCATCGCGTCTGCTTTTCTTCAAAAGGGAAGTGAAACCTACCCTTGACTGTCTTCCATGGCCATGTGTGTTTTCGGAGGCGCTTTTGACCCGGTCAAGTGGGAATTACCCTACCGGCTTCGCTGCTGACCGGAGGGGAGGGGGAATTTACGGTCAACTCGACTGGTTATTTTCACCCACACGTACTCAGGGTCTCGTGATTTATGTGGGTTGTGCAATAGGCCCCCAGGGCCTTCTGTTTTATGTTGGTTGAACAATATGCCGCTTGTCTACAGGGGTAACATTTTTATTCTCTACATTACCTAATGTAAAAAGAGGATATGATGGTCGGCAGTGCTGGATTCTTCCAAAGCAAATGTACCACCATCAACAGTAGGTGATGGTGTGCAGTACAAGCTAAATGACCAAGGAAAACCAACAGATACCAAAAAACCTGTCGCTTGCAAACAATGTCTAAAATTATTTCCAAACACTGACATCCTGACCTAATATACTGAGTTGTGTTAGTTGGTGACAAAAACATTTCATGGTGTATAATTAATTATTATATACAAGTATAGTATATATATAAGTATATAAGTATTATACTAAGCAGCTGTCTTGCTTGTCTGAACACAGGCAGGTTGCCTCCCACAAGGAAAGGATATTATTAATGATGAATAGATTAAGTTTAAAGAGTTACACGTTATACATACATATTTTATACTACATTTCTTCTTTGCATTTTACCTCCTTGTGGTATAATTTTGGTCATATTGAATCAAAATTCAGAACCCTGGTATCATGGATTCCTTAGACTGAATTTAAGTCATTTCAATTTCAATTTACTATTAGTGACTGCAGGGTTAAGCATATATTAGGCTATGTTTGAATATGTTTACTTGTACCCTCATTCCCTATTCCCTATATAGTGTACACTATTTAGTGAATAAGTATATGGGGATTTTGGAAACTAATTATGTACACAAAATCCATCAGTGTGACGTGTATTTAAGGCTGGACGATATGGCCAAAATCAATCTGACGATATATTTTTCATATCAGTCGATACGATAATTATTACGATAGTAGTCACTTCATGTACTAACTAGAAAGGCAACTGAAAAAACTATTCAACTGCCAAGAATGCCCATTTAGGTCACAACGGATGTCTGCACGGACAGAAAATGAAAAATTTGAATGAATGAATGCGTTAAGTCTATGAAACCTCCTGCTACATCACTTTGTTAGAAAAAAACCCACAAAAGTCAGCAGTTAAATAATAACCAGTAAAAACACGTGATGGTTTTACAGGTTGGCTTAATCTATGATGAGATTGTATGTTCTAGTGGGTGATACTTCTTCAGATGGTAGAACAGGTTTGTTGTGTTCCTGGCATTAGTCGGCACCACTCTCCGAGACATCTTGCACGTCACAGAAAGCTGGAGTTTATCAGATCTCTGATAGCCGAACCACTTCCACACAACTGGCGGTTTGTTCACCGCTTAGTGGCTGGCCCGGGTAGGTGGAGTTCCCCCGCATTGGACAAGTTTTACAATAATGACTTGGGATGCACGATAATTATCTGTCCGATTTACTTTTTGTTTCAATGACTTGTTTCTAATACGTTGACATGTCTGATTTGACTATTATGCCAGTGCATTTAATTTATTTTGAATTTTTATGCAAAATGTTTGATAGGCTTTCAGTTGTAAAAGCCTTTATTTTTATATTGAGTGAGTGGTGCACTTTACTACTGGTAACCTGTGTTTAATACATTGACATATCTTATTTTACAAAGCATTTAATTATCGATATTGGCTAAAAAAATCCATATCGTGCATCCCTAATGACCGCCCCTCGACGTCCAAGTCTGACAGCAGCTCACAGCATGGCAAAATTGCTGTGGGCCCGACGTCACAGACAGTGGACGAGGCAGCAATGGAGGAACGTACTCTTCACAGATGAGGCAAGGTTCTGTTTGAGAAGTGTTGATGGTCGTTTGAAGGAATGGAGGAGGAGGGGAGAACAATTCGCTGATAATTGTGTCCAGCCAGTTACAGCATTCCAGGGTGGAAGTGTCATGGTTTGAGTGGGAATTTGTTTGGCTGGACGGACCCAGCATGTTCCCATAGCTGGCAACCTAAACAGTCCCCACTACATCGCTGAGATAATGCAGCCACACATCATTCCATGTGCCCAGCTGATAGGCAATGGCTTTGTGTTGCAAGATGACAACGCGCACCCTCACCGAGCCCGGATCGTGGATGCATTCTTGCAGCAAAATGGCATCACACGCCTGGAGTGGCCCGCCTGCTCACCGGATCTGAACCCCATTGAGTTGCTGTGGGAGCAGTTGGGGCGAGCTACCCCCAATTGCGGATTCAGGCTCACACCACTCTTGCTGAATTGCGTCGCCCTCATTCAGGAATGGAATGCAATTGCCCAGGGTCGCATAAATCGGTTGTTCCACTCCATGCGACGCAGATGTATTGTGTGCATCCATGCTCAGGGTGGATACACAAGTTACTGAGCAAACAGTTCTTTGCAACAAGTGTTACAACATGGCAGCTTGTGCATTTCGTAGATTACCCCCTTGCCATTCCTGAACTTCCTGTACAATACTGTGTGTATGAATATCCCCAAACATCCCACCATTTGATGCAGAAATGAATACTCTTTCCAATGATATATAATATATATGTATCAATAGAAACCAGTAGAAAATATTGCAGATTATTTGAATGGGACAGAACATTTTTTGACAGGTTTAGTTTGAAAGTCGTTTTTAAGTTAGAAAGATATTCAAAAGATATTCACGCTCCAATTACAGCGATCTGACGCAGAGAACTAAAGATGCAATCACCAGTATGAGTCCCCTGTGTCTAGCGGTGTATAGCTGTTGAGGAGACGGCGCTTCCTAGCGAAGCCGTCGGGCAGCAGCCCTCTCTATAGAGCCATCATTTGGTGAATATTTCTACACAATAGGTGAATTACAAAGTACCCTGCCCTAAACAATAGCCTAACTAAAATGCATTTAAACTGGATACTTCTCACATTTCAAAATGTCCCCAATGGATATAACATTACAATCACTGTTTATAAGTGCATCCCGTAAGCTCTACAACAGTAACAAGCAGGTAAAAAACTGCGTGGCCAGTGGAGCCCTGGTGTGGGTGTAACACACAGACTGTATATAATACTGGTTAAACTGAATTTCGATATGTATTGGTGGAAACTATTGCGGACTAAAAAAAAACGCGATGATACGCGTATTCGATTAGATTTTTTGGGTAATTCTTGCATCCCTAGCCTGTACGTCATCACACACTGACATAGCCTATACCTGCTTGAACGCATTGCACTGAATCAATGACTGATGCTGTAAATAATCTATATCGAAGGCAGATTTTATCGTGTATTCATATTGATATTGATTTATTGTCCACCACTAAGTCTATTGGTTGCATAAACAAGCCAACACGTGTTAGATGTCACCATGTGACAGCTCATTTGCATAAAGAACCCGTATGTGCCGGACCACCTCTACTGGATGAATCCGATGACAATGAAAACAGCTATGCATCATGGGATATAATGCGGAAATAAGTGCACATCAGTTGTACACTTTTTCTACGGTGCATTATGGGTATTAAGGAGTGCACTATACTGTACATAGGGAACCCGATTTGTATACTCACATTTTGGACAACACTACAAAATGGTGACACCCTAAGTAGTGCTATATGGCACAAGTGGACCAATTCGAACAGAGCCTTAGTCTTACCATTGGTGGGAAACGGTTAACCTGCGTCCTCTGATCATCCACTGCATGCCACACCCCAAAACCTGGGTTTAATTCGGATCTGCTGTGGCTCTGTGTTGGTGGGAAGTTTTGATGCTGGTCAATATACACAATTGTAATAAAGGAACTCCACAACCAGAGGCGCACATAAAACGTACATTGAGCTAGGATCCTGATTCAGTACCTGGAAGTGCTGGAAACCTGCCGGAACTGCAGGGCTCTGTACAGGAACAGCTGCTGGTGGTGGCATGTTAGGAGGTGGTACTTTGGGATCCTAGCAAGGGGAAGGCAATTACATTTGAGGTTGTAGATCAACTGCCATCGTAGCGTAGTATTTTCTGTATATTGGTAAAAATCAGATTTTCTATTTCACTGAAATTTCTGGTTGTATAGATTAGACAATTAGGCCAATGGGATTTGTATTGGTTTGGCCTATATGTCATCGGCGAATACATTATTTGTTGTTTTTCATGACTCTTCAGCAGAAGGGTTATACAGTGTATAGGCCTACCATTGGTGGGAAAGCGTGCATAATTGGACCAGCCACCGCAATCCATGTTTCAAGAGGTGGTTTTGCTTCAGGTTTCTTGAGAGCCGGTGGTGGAACGCTAGGAGGCTAGGAAGGGCAAGGCAAAATAAAACATTCTTTGAAATATAACTGCAGAAAGTGCGAATGACATCTAGAGGTCATCGCTGGGGTTGTACTTTTATTCTTTATTTGAAGATGTAGAAGACTTAACCCAAAGAAATCCCTATATATTATTAATAACAGCAGGGTTGAGTTCATCTGTTTTGGTGGGAAGGTTTTTTATGAGACACAATACTACCTAACCAGGAGGACATAACTATACAGCAGCGTTAGTCCTGCTCTACTTTTACTTCTAGTGGAATATTCTCCAGTCACCATTCTCTAAACAGAAGAGGTGAGACAGAGGAATGGGTGAGAGGCAGGCTATGTATTAGATAAAGCCTAGTTTTAATGTATGTGTGGTATTAAAAATGAAAACCTTGCACACCTCTCTGTTTGTTCTCGGTCTGTGGTCAGCCATCAGTATCTTCACGCGGAGTTTCAGGGGATGATCTTCCTGTTGACCACCATCTTTTGTGGAGCTTGTCGGGTCTCTGCAGTGAATCTGCAGGGAAAATCAGACAAGGCTGTATGCAAGATATACAGCTCCCATATGTATAGAAAGTCATTTTGTTCCAGAGTACTTCTAATCAGACAAGTCATTGCTTACCTTTGGCAAGCCAAGTGACTTCTTTAGCTGCAAAATGCACTTCACCCTGTCTTTCAGAGAAGCTTCTTTATCAGTAGTTAAACACGTCTCCACTAAGTGATTGTCTTTCTTGTCGTCTAATGTAATGTCAGGTGGCTCATCTGTTTTTTTCAAATACGGCGAGATCTTTCTCAAAGCGATTGCAGCTTTCGTTCGGATAATCCGACTGTGGATTTCTTCAAGCTGTTTCTTCTTTCTTTCCAGCTCGTTGTCTTTCTCAGTTACTTCCACTGGGTTCATGGTCGTGTCTGACCCAAGACCAGCACATTGTTCCCTGGTCCTCTGGTCTCTAGGACCAGGAGAAGGAACGCTGTGCTGTTCCACCTCCATCCACCCCGCGGGGTTTGGTTGTTCTCTTTGATGATAGCTATAGCGGCCATGCTGAAAGTTATGATTATTGTCATTTACTGTTTCTTTTTCTGTTCCAGCCCCTTGTTTTCGGTCAAACTCTTGCATGGGTTCCCTTTGCATGCTGTTCCAATCCGGTGGATTCATCCCCAGTCTTTCCTAGACAGACATGATGTATACATCACTACAGAAGCAATACTAGGAGTCATTATCCTCACATATGTCTGAATGGCTGTCAAGACAAATAATTATTAGTGAGGACGTTAGCTGTTAAATGACATGTCGGGGACAGCACTGAAAACAACATTGACCCTCAAAGGTTTTGTCATTCAACCACTCTTTAATTCTTCACTGACAACGAAAAGTCGACAAAGATATACACGAATAAAACCTGTGGTGTGTGTAGTGTTACAACTAGCTAACGTTTAGCAAACCGCACGACAACAATATCGCCATTGCTGGTAGAAGGAAAAAAAAACATGCAATATTTTGCATACCTTATTGCCTTAAACGGTTAAAGGACAGCATTGCACTCTAGCTCAGCATTTATTCATCGTTTTTTTGGTTTGTGCTAAACGAGTGAAGTTAGCTAAACCACAGCGGGTTACTCTCACGTTCTTATTCAGCGCAGGCGCACGCGGTCGACAACACACACAGTTGCTCTAGGAGGCCACCGTCTGGTTCGGAGTCTCCTGGCAATGAATTGGACCTTATAGATCCCCCATACTAACTCTAACCCTATAGACCCCCCATACTAACCCTAACCCTATAGATCCCCCATACTAACCCTATAGATCCCCCATACTAACCCTAACCCTATAGATCCCCCATACTAACCCTATAGATCCTCCATACTAACCCTATAGATCCCCCATACTAACCCTATAAATCCCCCATACTAACCCTATAGATCCCCCATACTAACCCTAACCCTATAGATCCCCCATACTAACCCTATAGATCCTCCATACTAACCCTATAGATCCCCCATACTAACCCTAACCCTATAGATCCCCCATACTAACTCTAACCCTATAGATCCCCCATACTAACCCTATAGATCCCCTATACCCATAACATGTTGTACACATTATAGATATATAGTTATTTATATAGATTGTATTTCCAGGGTACGTATTTTATTTATTCGAATGTGAAGCATTTTGATTAAGCTGCTGTTAATAACCTAGGAGACAATAAAATGTGGAGAGGAGCAGGACCAAGGATTCCAATGTATCTATCTAGAGTTGGACCGACGTGGTGGTCACTTGGTCCCAGGACCATAGACTGTAGACAGTAGTGTTGGGGCCCATAGTTGCTGTTTCACGTGTCACACACATGGTTTTATTCAGAGACACTCATCATAATAATAATTCATTGGATTTATATAGGGCTTTACATAGTGTGTGTGTGTGGGGTGTGGGTCACACCTCATCCACTCATTTCTATCTCCCCCTCACCCAAGATGTTCAGCAAATCTTTGACCTTATGTTGTGTTCACCATGTCGTCTTGTCTCTCTTTTCAGTACCGACACATAGGCTATAGACAGCTATTATATTATATAACATATTTTATAATAAACAAAAAAAATGTGGTTTGTAAACAGGTCTGTATTTATTTGTAGTATAACTTACAATCTTGTGTTGTTCCTGGCACTCGTTTTGAATAAGCGACTATTCGGGAACACATTGGAAATCTTTGGAAAGTAATTAAAAGTGTATTCCCCTCACATGAACAGGAGCTATGCTACTGTAACTCTGCAAGTCAATGGAAGCGGCTAACGGAAAGTAAATGCTATCCCAGCGAACTCCCCTTCTGGATGCATTATGATGAATTTGGAGTTAAACAACTCATCTAAATCTGGGTAAGACAGGGAAACCAGCCAATTTACAGATATCTCAGCATATCCCTTTAACTGGTCACAAAAAGTAAAATAGAAAAATAAACATGTATCCCACCTTCATCTTGTAGGTCAGCATCATCTCTTTTAAATCTCTTAATTGATGCTGCCCATTCTGTTTTCAATGTGGTTTGCTTTTACTGCGTTTCATTATTTTGTTCAGTTAATCAGTTCAATTTACATGTCTTCCGTTGTATCCGTTTTCTTGTAAAGCACTTTGTAAGCCTCGTTTTAAAAAACCCTAAAGGTTATTATCATTGAAGAATCAGTACAGCAACATCCATACCATACTTTCAGAGCACAATTAATTAAAAAAGATCCATAAATCATATGCATTTAATATTACCAATGCAACATATGTACAATCCAAGTTACATTTGTCAGAAAAAAAAGTGTCAGTATGTATGTATATATATAGAGAGAGAGTACTTTTTGTGTCAACTCAACAAACTTGCAGATTGTGTTTAACACGTTATAGTGAACTGGACATTTGTGGTATCCATGTATTATTTTTCTAGGCATCATCAACCATGTTGCTCTCAAAAATATATATTGTGTTGTTCAGTCTCAGGGAGGGACTAGACAGGCTGGGTACTAAAACAAGATGTGATCCTACAGCATGAACATAAACCAAGTCAAAGAATTGAAATAATTTATTTGCAACAGGCAAAATATTTATTTAAAAAATGGGTATGGTTTGCCTTGTTAATTTATTTGGTTTGGACTTTAAAATTAAAACCTTAAAATGTGATACTGTGTGCAAGAGCCACTGTGCGTGACCACAAATTCACGGATAAACCGCCTGAACACATAGCAGATCTTACTATATTGACATGTGTTGATTTTGTCAACTATTCAAAAAAGGAAGAAATTAACAGGGTGACACTTGTACCCATTAGTTGTGCTACGACAACTACAGCGAGTGCATTTCTTAAACTCTGTCCTTTTACCAGGCTTAGAAAGCATGTCAGATTAAAGATAAGGTCCATGTGAATCCGTTTTCCTATTATGGCAAGATTAAAAAGAATTACAGCAGTGGTGTCCTTTAACCACTTTCTTTTTACGTTATGCAGCCATTGCGGTCATTTTCTTTTCACAGTTTAAAGGGGACTTCAATGAAAAGTCCTAATAGGAGGGTTTAGTTGCTTCTGGAAGAGCTTTAACTCTGGAGCCAAATGTAATTTGTTAAACTTGACATTTTTATTTAAAAAAAAGTCTCTTTAGGTTTTATTAACTCGGTCTGTGTCTATAACCTGCAAACAGCGGGGCCTTGATGTTGATTTTTGCTGGTAATTTGGATCTTGCAAATTCAAATACCCAAGGTGAGCATTGGCAGTACCTTGCAGAAATGTGTGACTTTGTCCCTGGGCTGGTTGATAGTTAGGAAATGTTGGAACGCCAGGATATGACATATTCCCAGGGAGATACCTAGGAGAGTATGGGATGAAAGGCATAGTTCCAGCAGCGACTCCCCAAGGAGGGGGTACGTTGTAGGCAGCCGGTGGATAAAGGTGTGGTGAGAATGGGGTTGAAGGGTAACTTGGCGTCACACCTGTGGGAGCTTGTGGTTGAGGTAAGCTGTAGGCGGTGTTGGGAGCAAATGTAGACTGAAGTGCAGCACTGCTGTCCTGGCACGTTCTGTCGCTGTCATAGTTTCTAATAGAGGCTTTGTTACCGACACTTGCAGCTTGGTCATTCTCAGAGATATTCGCTGGAGCTCCTAATGAGTCTTTCTTCAGAGAGTTGTGCTGTGTGACAGGAGGACCAAAACTAGACCTGCTCGATGAGGATGATCTGCTATTGCCTCCAGGAGAGAACATTTGCCTCGTCTCTCTTCTGGTCTCCTTTTCGGATTCCCTTCTCTCCCGGTCCTCCTTGTTCCCATACAACCGCTGCTGAATTCGGTTTGACATTTTCCCTAGCTCCTCAAGTCCCAAGTCCATACCAATAGTCTGAAACAAATGTTGCATCTCTTTGCACTTTTGCTCCTCCTCTGGTGTTACTTTGACCTTAACCACCGCTTGTGTTGGAGTCAATCTAGTGCTAGCATTGATATGACTGACGTCAGACTTTTCATTAGGCATGCTGTTTTTACTGAGTTGCTCACTCTGTGGTTGTTGGGGATCATTGTTCTTGTTCCAGTAAACTGCGTTTTGGTGTTTGTCCTGCTTCTCAGTGCCTCTGTGAGGTCCAGGAGTCTCAGCAGTGTTCCGGGGACCAGGAACAGTGGGAGCCTGAGAGACTATCTTGGTGAGCATGTTAACGTCCACCCCTTTGTTGAGCACACTGAGGAAACGCTGGAAGCCATTGCTTCTAGATGTCTGCTCAGTAACACTCTTAGCAAGAGCAGGGCTGTGATTGGTGGAGTTATGGTCCGCCTTAAAAAAAAACAATAAAAATGTGCAATGAGTTGCAACACTTATCTTTCATTAAAATCAACTGGCCCTGTGTGAGGGTGTCTCATGTACAGTACCAATAATATTGCAGAAATAATCATTCAGAAAAGCCATTTAAAAAATAAAGGAACTATTTGGTCAGTGTGTGTGTCAAGGTTAAGATCTCATAGCAAAAGCACGGCAACATTCAATCTTGCAAAAAGGCCTACCTGTCTGCTAGTTTCACTCCCTGGAAAGCTGGTGCTGGGTTGCCAGTGATTATAGTTTAGATGGGAAGTGGATTCATTTCGGTCTTGTGTTGCATCATACACCTGGTCAGAATGTTGGGGAAAAAATTAATTTTCTTAAAATACAAAGCAAAATTGATATGTCTGACAAACTGAAGTGATAGTCATAAATAATCAACCAATTGAGAAATGTCTTCTAAAATCCCCCAAGTATTTGATGCAATCTGAAAAGGTGGATTTAACATCTCATGAAAAGAAACATTTTAATACCATTGAAGAAGATTCTGGCAATCGTTTTGTGTCACGTGCTACGTTCCGTCTGTCCATGGCATATTCAGATGGATGTCTGTATGCAAAATCTTCAGGAGTTGGTCTGCGTTTTGAATCTTCAGGCCTTTTACCATAGTCTATATCCTCTTTTGTTGGTGGCCAAGACCTGAAATCACTGTTGAGCCTCCTGTGTTTGAAATTGTCCTCAACATTGCTGGTAAGACTTTTTCTCCTTTCAGAGAATCTGTGCTCTTGTGAAGTACTTGTCTCCGGGGACAAGTACCTAAACCTTGTGTATTCCCCATCCTCGCCACCGTCTTTGTCAGGCGCAACACATCTCCTCGCTGGGCTCCTTCGGTTTCGATCGCGACTAGATGGCTCTTTACCATAGGCGCTCTGAGGCGAATCACTGTACTGGCGCTTTTCCTTAGTCCCGTCAGAGTCCACGGGATGCTCTCCATAATAGGTGCGGTGGGAGTCCCGTGACGCGTTACTGCGGCATCCTTGGGGTTCTCTCCATCTCTCATCATGGTCACCCCATTCTCTCGGGCTTCGGTCTCTATACTGGCGCCTTGGAGTGAATTCCAATTTCTTTGAGTTCATCATCAGGGCACCGTGTCGAGCTACTGGGTGATTATCAGTGGTGTCTCTGCAGAAAAACGTCAACGTTACAGAACTATGTTAAAGTCAACAACCAACTGAAATTGCTTGAACATAAAACATAACATTTCTGATGGCTTTTTTTTTAATCGTCCTGGAGTAAGAATGTGTATAGCTATTTAAAAAATAACAGAGGCGTGCAATAAACCATACAAGTATAGTATCATAAGAGCATACATTCAAGTATTACATTTCAATATTAAACCAATTCTCTACCACAACTAAACATGATACACAAGATGCTTAAATACACACAAAAACCCTCTCATGACCTGTAACGTGAAATCAATGATCAATGTTTCAGACCTCACAGCTTACAAATAAAGATATTATTATTACACACACATGGACGTGACGCTAATGTGAAATAAGGGTTAGCAACCTTCAGGAAGTCAATTGAACTGACCAAATGCGCACGCCGACAGACACACACACACACACACACACAGTTATGAAACAGATTGCACACAGTTGCTGAGTACATTAGCACTATTTGGTTGGCAGCTCCGGTTGTAAATAAGATGTCTGTAACAGAGCTAGCTAGAGCAGCTGCAGAATTGTGTGTGTTTGCATGTCTGACATGGTCGCATGGCCGCTATAGTTCATATCCAGTACCGGTACCGTTTCTGCCGGATGTATTCTTCATAACTGAACCCCCGTAGTCATTCGTATATCTTGGTAAACTTAGCAATTGGGATGGAAATAATATTACGTTTCTTCCCTCGTATTGACTTGAAGAACGTTACCTCTCGTCGACTTCTTCTTCTCTTCCATTGACGTCGTGCGGTGGAGTCGCCACGGCTACACCGCCCTCTATAGGCCACACCGCCCTCTACAGGCCGCACCGCCCCCTACAGGCCGCACCGCCCCCTACAGGCCGCACCGCCCCCTACAGGCCATTGTGTAGCTCATGATGATATGTATATACTGTATAATTGATAAACGACAAAATTATTTATCATTAATACATTTATATAT
>OMKN01062255.1:5493-23461 GCA_900302345.1 Melanonus zugmayeri | reverse complement strand
CATACTGTAGTTGACAGTTGTTGACGGGATAAAAGGGATAAAAAGATATGTCCAGAATTGTAAATTGTAAAGTGCTTGGGGATGATTTTAAAGTCATCATGTTCCAGCTGAAGCCTTTTTCTTTCCTGTAAAGTGCGAGTGCGCCTGTGCTGCACACTATCCACGAGGAGCACGGTCACCGGGAAAGTGCTATTGTCAGACGAGCGATCACCCTCTGCATCACTCTCTGCACCTTGCCACAGAGCCGCGTGTCACGTAGGGGTGAGACAGAAGGGGAGGTCGCAGTACGTGATCCTGGAGGCGGTGTGCGTTACCACCCTCCTTCAACTGCTTCCTCTCACGGGCGGTGGTGTTTCCATGCCACGCGATAATTGAAAAGGAGAGGACGCTCTCCACCACGCCTCCACGGACGCCCCAGATGTCCTGAGTGGCTGAAGGAGATGAAGTCTCCGGTGGGCGTTTTTAATGATAATGCTGGTGTTGGCCTCTCACTTCAGAGTGTGCCAGATGGTGGAGCCTAAGAATTTAAAACTTCGGTCGCTAGAGATGGACACGTGTAGCCAGAAAGCAGTACGGAAATAATGACATGGACATTGAATATAATGTAATATAATAAAATAGGGTTAGGTAAGGTTATGTTGGCTAGAGCAGAAAATGAGATGTCAGTGCACTTTCCTCATTTGCCCTTCACTGCCTTGTGTCCATTTTGCTCTCTACCCATCTCTCTGAATTTTCCTCATCCTCACTTTTCCCTCATTTATTTTCCTTCATTCCGCCACCTGTCTGAAAGTATGAAGGGGTCGATGCCTCACATACTATCTGGACTCTGATTGGAGGATTGTGCTCAGACGTGAATCCGAAATGCACGTGTGAATAATTGATAGCGGTTGTTGAATCGAGGCAAATCCTCAAAATATCAAAGTAGTGTGAGTAAGAAATGTGGATCTTAGCAGTGCTTGCAGACTCTAATGGTCTCTATAGCTCTATAGCTATAGAGACCATGCCGCGCAATGAACCTTTATGCAGTTTAGCCACATAACATCATCAAAGTGGACGACTTGATTTATCATATTAATAAATATGTGAGCGATGTGCAGATTTAGCTGCCACTGTCTGCCTCCACTCTACAGTAATGTATACAGTACACTGTGGGCAGGATGTGAAGCATGAATATTGAGCTGCGCCTGTCGTCGGAGGGAAAAGTCGTGTTTAGGACAAACCCTTTCTTCAGCACAGATCCCATTCCAACAGAGCAGGATGAAGACATGAAGAGAGAGAGAGAGAGAGAGAGAAAGAGAGCAAGAGAGCGAGAGAGAGAGAGAGTGTGCGTGCACGAGAAAGGCGGCTTTTATGCAGCGCTTTGAGGTGTCTGAGTGACGCCAATAACCCATTTGTTGGTCAGTTTATTGATGTGTTTTTCACATCAGAGGTGAAAAACACATCAATTTCGTGGATAATGAATGCCACAAATGGATGCACTCATGGTATTGTAGGACACTTTGGATAAAAGTCCACCAAATGGCATATTATATATTATATTATATATTATATAATATATTATTTATTTAGGAGCATGTGACGTGAGTCTGCCTGTTGGCTATACTGTGCTTAGTGTAGCCAATCAGGGATTAGTTTTGGTCAGGTGAGTAAAGCTCTGGGCATACTATGCCAACTGCATGGGTCACATGAATGCTGCGCAGAGAAAGAGCAGTGGGCATCCAGGGAAGTAACTGCGCTCTTCTGCATTATACCATGTATGGAAACACCTGCACTTTGCCACTATTTGTGAGAACATTCTCATTAGAGCTCCTTATATTTCGCTAGCTAGCGGGGGGCAAAACAACGAAGAAAATAAAGAGCAGATTCGGCCTGTGGCATGCTGCGAGGGGCGAGAAGTGATAGGGGGGAAAATGAGGCTAATCATGAACCATGAGAGAGATCGTCTGCTGTGGATGACGACCTCTTTTAGAGTAAGTGCAGGAGCACGAGCGCTATTATAGTTAGCAGAGCCAGCCTCACTACACACCATGGAGGCTGGCGGAAGTGAAATGACCTCCTCTGCTCTCTTCTCCTCTCTCTCTCCTTACCCTCCTCCTCTCCACAATTCTCTCATTTCCTCTTCCACTCTGTGCCATTATCTCTCTCTGTCTCTCGCTCTCTCTCTAGAGCTTCTATTCCCATTGTGATCCTTCTGATCTGACCCTCTCCTCGTTTTCCTCCTCTCCTCCTTTCCCTCCCCTTCAAAATCATCTTTCCTTTGTCCTGTCTCCTCTTACATCCCAAGTACACACACTCCATCCATTACGAGGCCATCCCTTCCTCTCCTCTCCTCTCTCCTCCTCTCCTCTCCTCTCCTCTCTGAGAGCACTCCTCCCCTGTTGCTGTGTCCTATATTATTGATGGCAGGGTCTATTATAAACCAGTACGTAGTGGCACCAAGGTGGATTAATACACTGTAGAGAGTATGGGTTAGTGACAGAGAATGACACGTGCACACATGCACATGGACACACACACACACACGCGCTATGAACAATCTAAGCTCTGGGCTCTTGTATGACTTCTGAGGCTGTAAGTGGAACACAAAAAAAACACAATGAGTGTCATTGTCAAATTATTGTCACATCTCTACTACTGCTTTATCTTTTGTCCCGAAACCCCCCCTAGCCTTCTCTCTCTCTCTCTCTCTCTCTCTCTCTCTCTCTGAGCTCGGGTCAATTAAGATGAAAGAGGCACCAGGATCACCATGCATTTGTAACTGTTTGTGGTGTGTGTGTGTGTAACCCATAGGTGCTTTAAAGACAGCGAGACAGAGGGTGAGAGCTAGTCATTTAGGAAAGAGTGATGAATCCCCATGCGAGCCAGCATACAGAACAACAGAGAGAAAGCATGCTATATGTGTGTGTGAGAGAGAGAGAGAGAGAGAGAGAGAGAGAGAGAGAGAGAGAGAGAGAGAGAGAAAGATTAATAGAAAATACAACTTTCCTCCCTCTCTCCCTCCCCTCCCTCATCAATAGGGCTAAACTGAGCCACAGTGGAAGACACTGATTGGCCCCCTTCTTAAAAGAAGCGGTGAAGGAAACAAGGACAGAGTCGGCTATGACACTCGGCATTTACATCTGCTGTCCTCCCCGGCAAATAACGTCTCTATTCAAAGTTAATAGTAGTAAATAAAAGCAAAACCCAATCATGAGAAATAAACACTTTTGAGTTGATATTTTCAATTTCATACGTGGTGATTTCTTCACAGAGAAACCAGTGCCCACCCCTCTAACTGAATTGACATAATAGCCTTCACCACAATTTACTTCAATGACTTGTCCAGAAGCATGACAAATAAGAAGGTTAGGCAGGCCTATTACCCATCTCTTCAGATGTGTGTCTGTGTGTGTGTGTGTGTGTGTGTGTGTGTAATTGCATGTGCGGGCGTCTGTTACCGGCCCATATATGTTTGAATGAGACTGTACGTGGGCCTTGAAGCATAGATGCCTGTGTGTGTGCCTGTGTGTGCCTGTGTGTGTGTGTGTGCATGTGTGTGTGTGTGTAAGCCTCTTATTTCTGGTGGTGGAGGGCTTCGGGCAATCAGAATGAAGAGCTTCTCCTTTTTTACCTCAGCAAATAACACAAACACACACACTCACACACACACGTGCATGCACACAGACACAAATGCACACATGTGTAAATACACATGCACATGCACACACACACACACACACATACATGCACACATGGACACACACAGATACACAAACACACACACACACACACACAGGATGTATCCCGTTTAAGAAATGATGTAATTGCATATCACATGGATTTATAAGAGGATAGAATAGATATAATAGATAATATTATATATCATAGCATATCTTGTGGCCAAAGATCACCTAATCCCTGTTGGAATGTAGTAGACTGAGGACATAAAACACAACCATGTGTTTTTTGGACCTCAGCAGCAGCGGTTGTCTCAAGGCTAACACTTCTTTGAGTAAAATCCACTGGCTTCCAAAGGTTTAATAAACCCCAAAAACGGCTTAAAACGGTTAAATGAAAGTGGCGAGCGATTCATCACATCTGACTCCCGGTTCCAGTTGACAGGAGGAAGTGGAACAGAGGAAGATGTTAGGACGGACGATAGTGTGAGATCCCTTCAGACCCCAAAGACCTGACCTCAAAAAGAAAGTTAGTTTCCGTCTCACCAAATGTCTCTTCTTTGCGACAACTGTGAGTGACTACAACTAGAGCGATGAAGAAGTAAGACGAGTCCCCCTTATCAAGAACATGGGACAGACGGGTGTGCAGTAGTAATTAGGCCCATGCTAGGCTGTATAATAATTAGTTACATTTCATCATCATCATCATCATTTGTGAATAATTAAACTATTCGACATTGTCTGCGATCATAGCAGCGTAAAATTGGAGGTTGAGGTGTAACTATTTCTTGTTTGTCTGTAGAGGACTTTCTGAGGGGAAGGAGAGGCAAAGAGGTGGACACGCGCACACACACACACACACACACACAGGTATAGAGAGCATGATGAAATCGAATGATAAAAGCTAGTAGTCCATTATGAGCACTTTTCAAACATAAAAAAGCACACATTCACAGTGACAAAAGACAGAAGAGAGCAGCAGAGAGATAGAGATAAAGAACGACCAAGAGAAACAAAAGAGTGATGGAGGCACACAGGGTGATATTCTTATCTTCAGTGTTCCTCAGCTCTCATTCAGGTCCTCAGCCTCATCTCCTGAGCGCCCTTGACGAACCATAATAGATGCTATATCATTAGATCGAATATTAGGCAATCAAACATAATCACGGCATGTACAAAGAAGTCTAAAAAAGTAAGTCCTCTTTGTTCTCAATGTTCCCTGTCCCTGTGTCTCTCTCTGTGTCTTCTCAAAGTCCTTACTTTGTATTGAGTCAACAATAGACACCGTTTTTTTTTCTAACAACGACGTTACACAGGCATTATAAATAATTCTGCACAAAGGCCTCCCATCAGTTCACGTGGCCTTTCAGGCCTGGGCGGGTTCTTCATCACTCAGTGAATGGAGGCTCTTATCTGCCGGGAACAGAAGTCAAATGAGCAGCAGCAGCAACAACCCCTCACCCACAACCCATTCACACACACACACACATGCGCACATGCACACACAAACCTGCACGCACACACACAAAATATAACATACACAGATGCACATTCACAAAAATAACACACATGCACGCACATCCACACACACACCATCCAATCAATTTCCCGAGACACAATGACGGTTTCCTCATCAACATGTGACACAGAAGCAGCAGTCAAACCCAGAGCATGGGAAAGACACGCTGACACACATCCAGCCACTGCAGTTAAATCTAACGACTAATTAACACAGTGAGTTATCACACGGTGCCGAATGCCTCGGCCAGGGGCACATGACCAAACTTGGAAGCCCGCGATAGGCTGCTGAGTGCTGGTGCTTTGGTGTGATTGGCTCTCGTTTTTTGGACAGCGGCTCACAAACTCTATGAACAATCTAACCAACCAAGCAAATCAATGGGCTCTTGTATGAGGCTGTGACTGGAATAACACAAGAAAAACACGACTGTCATTGTCAAATCATGGTCACATCTCTACTACTGCTTTATCTTTTGTCCTGAAACCCCCCCTAGCCCTCTCTCTCTCTCTCTCTCTCTGAGCTCAGGTCAATTAGGATGAAAGAGGATCACCATACATTTGTAACCGTTTGTGGTGTGTGTGTGTGAGAGTGTCTGCAGGAATAGACTGGAAGGAACCGACAGGTGCTTTAAAGACAGCGAGACAGAGGGTGAGAGCTAGTCATTTAGGAAGGAGTGATGAATCGCCAAGTCCATTAGTGAGCCAGCAGACAGAACAACAGAGAGAAAGCATGCTAGTATGTGAGAGAGACAGAGAGAGAAACAGAGTCAGAGAGAGAGAGAGTCAGAGAGAGACAGAGATAGAGAGAAATAGGAAGATTTTCTTCTTTTTAACTTTCCTCCCTCTCTCTCCCCTCCCTCATCCCCTCCTCTCAATTATTTCTCGAGGATAACATTGGAAAATCAATAGGGCTAAATGGAGCCACAGTGGAAGACACTGATTGGCCCCCTTCTTAAAAGAAGTGGTGAAGGAAAGAAGGACAGAGTCGGCTACGACACTCAGCATTTATATCTGCTGTCCTCCCCACGTCCCCAATAAACACTTTTGAGTTGGATGTTTTCAATTTCATACGTGGTGACTTCTTCACAGTGAAACCAGCACCCCGCCCCCTAACTGCATTGACATAATCATGTGCACCCACTTATACGATGTGCAATACGCTACTCCAGCGCGACTACCAGTGCTTTGATGGGACACGCGTGCAAAGGCCGTCCCTGCACGGACACTGTCATTGCTGTCAGGAAATAGGAACACAGAATGAACACAGAAATAGGTGGGGCTGGGTCCCAACCCAGCCCCACCTATTTCTGTGTTCATTCTACGTCCGATCCGCCTATTGTTTTCCACCAGCCTGACAGCAATGACAGCGCTAATTAGTTGAAGTTTCAATTCTAATCTATGAACGCAATGGAGCCAATGGAGCCGTCATTCGTGAACTGTCTTTTGGAAAACAGCTGCTGATGAACAGCTGCTGACGAATTTATGCACATGTGAAAACATCAACAACAAAGAAAATCATATTGGAAGTGCATGCAGTATACACAATTAAAATGCAAAGGTATGCACTTTATTATTCTTACATTATATATCTTATATTATTATTGTCATTATTGTCATAGCCAGCCAATTTGAGAGACATTTAAATAGTTATAGGAACGAACGAGTAACAACGAATCAAGCTGTTGAGAACTCTACTCTGCGCTTATGGCGGTGTGTGTCCAACACAAGAACACACACAATTAGTTTTATCTATCTACACCTTCATTAACCTTTTTAATTAGGCCTATAGTTATAGGAACGAACGAATATTAACGAATCAAGCTGTTGAGAACTCGAGTACTTGAGTACTCTGCCTGCATGGCGACATGTCTCAGACACAAGAACACAGTTATTGTATTTATATATATATATTGCCTATGCATTACAATTTGAGAGACATAGGCCTATTCCTTTGAGAGACATTTAATATATTTGGTAGACTTAGTATATTGTATATAATATATACAGACAGAACACAGTTCTATTTCTCATTGGTGCTATCATGATTGATCTGACTGGATTGGATGCTGTTGTCTTTGTGGGTGGGCATTTCATTTTGCTTCTTTTTTCTCTCATGCTGGTAGGGGTTCACAGATTTTTTTCCACACTGACCGGCTCTCGCTCACTTTGTCCTGTGAGTCGCTTTTCACATTTGTGTGGTGCATCCGACATAATAGCCTTCACCGCAATTTACCTCAATGACTTTCCAGAAGCATGACAAATAAGAAGGTTAGGCAGGCCTATTACTCACTTAATCACTTCAGATGTGTGTGTGTGGGTGTGTGTACGTCTGTACAGTTACCTTGTGTGTGTGTAAGCCTCTTATTTCTCGTGGTGGAGGGCTTCAGGTAAGCAGAATGGAGAGCTTCTCATTTTTTCCTCAGCAAATAAAAAACTAAAAAATTTAAATCCTTTTCACATGGCATTGACAAAGCACTCACGTAGATGTTGCAATTTAATTAATTCATTACTAATAGGAGACCTTTCTGGCACACACACATTTGAAAACACACACACACAGACAAACAAACACACACACCCCTCACCTGCTCTAGTTTCCAGTGGAACTCTGCAGGTCTGAAGGTGTCCACCTGGGTGAAGTCTCTCCTCAGCAGGAAGACGAGTCGACAGTTGTGGACGTACAGAGAGTAGTGGTGGCGGTTGGTTTCTGCATCAAATACAATGTAAAAACTAAATGTAAAGACAAGGTACATTCAGTGTAACCATGATGTCAACACAATGTAAACTCAATGTCAACGCAATGTAAACTCAATGTAAACACAGTGTAAACAATGTAAGCATAAGGTACATTCAATGTAAACTAAATGTAACCACAAAACACAATTTACAATGAAACACAATGTAACGCAATGTAAGCACGAGGAACATTAAATGTACACAATGTAAACACCTCTGGATCAAACACTGATGTCACAGTCTGTACAGATCTCAAAGTCCACAGGTTTACTTTATTGCAGTCCGAGAGATCCAGAAAAAGTTTTGCTTGACTAATAAATGAGAAAACGGGACAATGTTCTCTTATATATTGAAAAGTTATCTCTCTACTAAAGACAGGAATCTCTGTCTGTGTGTCTGTCTGTGTGTGTGTCCTTCGCATATCTCGAGAACTGTTCATCCGATCGACTTCACACTTGGCAGGTGTGTGGCTGGGGACCAAACGGGGTGCCTTTGGACTCGTGACACGGTTAATATTAATAAACTTTGAATAAACAAGCAATCAGCTGTTCTGCTCTGCGGCGAGGCGAGCGGCAGACGGGGCTTCCTATTAGCGGTTACACCGCCGAATGACATGCTGGGTACAGCTCGCTAGAGTACAAGAACACATGGAGACAGAGAGACCGGAGATGTTACATTGAAGCAGTGTTGTACGTTTGCCATTTGGTTTTGCTAAACTCAAACATTTCAAGCATCAGCAATGTCACTTTTTTGCTAAACTCAAACATTTCAAGCATCAGCAATGAACGCCTTTGTTCCGGGAAATAGCAGCCAGTTGATTTTCTCACGTTCGCTATTAAGTTGAACACTATCTAACTCAAATGGAAGGAGTCTCTGTCTGTCTGTCCTTCGATTTTCTCGACAACTGTTCATCTGATCGACTTCACACTTGGCGTGTGTGTTGCCAAGGACCCAAGGAAGCACAGTGTCGAGTGTGAAGTTGTTTGGATGAGCGGTTCTCCAGAACGCTGCAAGCAGCGATACCAGAGGCCAAGCAATCGGCCCGTTTTGAACAGGCACATTTTGAACGGACTGTACTAGTATAAATAATGAACAGTAATTTGCATGTAATCTCAGAATAAATAAAGTGTAGTGTAAAAACTAGTCTAGACGGTGTGTTAACATTGCATAAATGCAATTTAAAAATGAAAAATAACACCTGCAGATGCAACTGCAAAAAGAAGTAAACTTCTGTTTACAACTTTCTCCAAATAGAAAGTTTGAAGCTCGACTGATTTCCTTTCCCGTCAAACACAGTTGCAGCACAGTAATAATTATCAGCACACACTGTGACGACTGTGTGTATCTGTCTGTGTGTACCTCAAACTTGAATTAGCTCACTGAGTTTAAAGACGGCCGCACTCTTAATAGTACTATCACCGGGCCCGCTCGGCGCCACTCGATTAATGAAACCTTTCATGAATATATGAAATGCATTTATTACTATTTTGATGAGTGGGGGAAAAAAAGCATATTAATGGTGTGGATATGTCTTAAAATACTAAATGTATCCATCACATTTTTGGCAGTTTGAACCTGAAGATTTCAACATCATACAAATAATGCTCTCACAGTAAAAAAGCCCTATATATTCACACTATCATTTCAGTTTCTGGTTTGCATTACAAACTCACTTTGTCAGACTCACTTTAAACACTCTAAATCTATGGCTGCATCATGACACATCATCATGATACGCCGACACACTTCACGCTAAGCTTAGCTAGCGATGCTAAGCTAACCTAGCATGATGCGGCGGCTCACCGGTCTTGTCGGAGTTGCACAGCAGGGTCTCCTTCTCGGCCCGAAGCCCCGGACTGGGCCCATGCCTCATCCACGTTGCTATGGTGAACTGGTCCGTTAGGTTCTGGGGTACCACCCGGTCGGGGATGTTGGCTGCCTGCCGCCCGTCAAAGCGGTAGATGAGGTCGCTGTCCCGCCCGCTGTCCGTCAACAGGGACGCCGTCCAATTGGTGGAGGCGCTGGGGGTGGGGAGGAGGTCCGTGCTGCCCGACGCCGCTCCTGAATAGACAAAAAAGTTCAGTTTGGCAATTCTTTCTTTCTGTCTGTCTGTCTGTCCGTCCAGCTAATGAATTATACACTTGAAAGTTTCCAAGGCAACACCGCTTTAAATGAGAAAAGGGGAAATCAATATTGAGAGTCGACAGCTTAGTGAACTACATAGTTTAAAATGTCAAAAAGTAATTTTCTACTTTAAATTAAAATGTTTCCTGACCACTTCCTATGTTCTACTCTGTGTTTAGTTCTCTCTCTCTCTCTCTCTCTCTCTCTCACTCTCTCTCTCTCACTCTCTCCATCGTCTTTGATTGCTTTTTTCTCTCTCCTTCCCTCTGCTTCTTTATTAGCTTTAATTTTCTCCTCACTCTTTCTCGTTCTATTTTCCAATCTTCATCCCTCCCTCCCGCTCTCAATCCTTCCCCCTCTCACCACAGAGCTTCTGGAGAGACTTCTCAGAGTAGGTCTCCCGGTCGCAGCCCTTGCCGATGTGGCTGGTCTGTAGCTCCACCGTGGCCCTGACGGAGGACAGGGGCCCGCCGCACGTCTCCAGGCGCAGCTTGGGGAACAGCTGTCTGCTGCCCGTCCCCGGCTCATAGTCCACCCGTTTGTTCCAGCCTAATATAATGGGGCCGAACAGCATATAGGGATACAGGGAGAAGTGTATACAGTATAAATATAGTATACACGCAATGACTGGGGTCGGGTTCAACCATAGACTGTAAAAAAAAAAATGTGGATGTAGCATCCGTGATATCACCCATTGGTTTGCACGCAACCGCTATGAACTCATCCACATTTTTTCACACTCAAAATACAAAAAACTACTAAATTGAAAAAATACATTGAAAAAATACATTAAAAAAATATATTTTATTTATTTATTTGTATGTTTTTGTTGTTGTTGTACAATGTATTATTAGCCCAAACAACAGTATGGCCACATGTGTGCTTGTGTCAGAGTTTAATTGTAGTGTTGTTGAGTACCATTGAAAGCCATTGTGTCCAGATCTGACCTATATCCTTGTCAGAAGAAACATCAGTCAGCCTCCCCTTCATATTACAGTAATAAACATCCACTTGAGACATCAAATCAAATCTATGATACATACACATACATGTGCGTGTGTGTGTGTGTGTGTGTGTGTGCATGTGTAATAATAAGATAAGTGGCAATGGAATAGCAAAGTCAATAAAAAAACAAGAAAATGGGAAGAGAAGGAGGAAAGGAAAGGGGGGACAAGAGAGAGAGAGAGATAAAGACCTTTCGGACATGTGCGTGTATGTTTATGAGATACGGATAGGTTATATGGTAATATGGGGCTAATCCATATTTGAATACCATAGGGATTGTCTCTAAGAAAAAATGCTAAAAGGTGAAAAATTAAATACAGAGGACAAAGACCATCCTAGACACATGGGCTCAGAAGACCATCCTAACATTATTTTAAACGCATCATTGGATTTTCCATTATTCATGTATACATTAGTCCACAATAACTAGTGTGGGCTAATGTTTTTTTTGCTAAAGTATTCATCCTTATGGCCTTTTTACGACCCAAATCATTATTTACCATGCAACATTAATGAGGTTGTTAGCAGAATATGCAGTAGGTTCTCTGATCCCACGACTGCGTATTAATGGTTTCGTGAGACCATCTGGATTTGATGAATCTGTATACGTATGTTAAGGAAAGAAATATTGCCGATACAGAGTTGGTAACGTTCACTTATTTCTGGTGACTTGTAGAACTGCCCTCTGGTCCGTTCTACAAGTCCTGCCATGGCTCTCAGGTGGCCTTTACCATTTCAGATCCCTTCTTCCCCACTCACACTTTCGTATTTCTCTTTTTTTCTTTCTTTCTTCAGGAGACCTTTTTGAAGTTTAAATCAATAGGTATTGAAGGAATAACATCAACAACAACATTCCAAAAAAGCCTCTGCTTCTGTAAGCCACAGACTTTAGTTGCCTTAATAATAAAGTTAAACAACAAAAAATAAACTAGTGGACAATGTGCATAACTTCACCATGGAAATCTCATACAGGGAAGGCAATTTTGCAAATGTCTTGGAAAATTGCAGTCAGTGACTGGTAGGACAAGATGCCAAAGTGAGAAACGTATGTTGTTGTCATTCAAGTCATCACCAACATTAAAGCCCAGGTTAATCTTCTGATTTATTGACCCCAATTCGATAGTGACCTGTCCCTGCCTTCACGTCTCTATTGGCCCAACCCTGCAGTGAGGACTCCAACCAGTAGCTTCCTGAGGAGTTGATGAAGACTGCTAGCTTAACCATATTCACTTAGCCCATTAGGTCTGGAAAGTCTGCTGTCAGCAGTGTTTGTTGAGGGGCGTCATCAGTCAACCTTACTTTGCAGCCGACTGGATTCAGTCAGTCGGATCCCGCAATCCGGATGAAGTATATTGAAGTGCCGTATTTCCAAATTAAACAGCAACGGTTACCGCTACCATTTTCATTGAAGTAAAAACTTCTTGTCTTAAAAAAACTGCATAAATATGATAAATATTACTATATTAATTAAGCCTTTGTAGAAATCTCCCAAACTCCAAAAGTCTACACCTCTTGCTGGAGTTTGCTGATTGGCCTACTGAATGTTCCAGACTAATATCTCAAGGCAAAACCGGAGGTGAGCTCACAAGATTTAGGTTGGCTTTGCGAAGCTTAAACACTACCTGATGGGAATTAATTAAAACATCTAACTTATTATCTCTTTCTATCTCTTTGGATGACATTCTCGTATAATTGAGAGTCTGTCTGCTTGACATCCATGACAATGCACTTGTACATTATTTTTTCCATCATTAACAGCCAATGTGATGTGTCTCTTATTAAAAGACACAGCCGGTAGCGGGTCCAGGCCTACTCCCCAGAGCCTTAGAGCAAGAGAATCAGCCAGACCAACACTGTGGACTATATGGAGTTTACACACTGTTGTTGACAGCAGTGACAGGCAGCTTTGCATAGACAATTAGAACAAAACAAACGTGAAGCCACGAGGAAGACAGACACCTAATGAATATGGAGAAGACTCTTATTGCTAAATTACTCTTATAAAAAACAAAGCAATCCAGCTCCTTGATCGCTCATTCTCTTTTTTTTTACTCTTTATCTCGCTCTATTTTCTCCCTCATCTACCTTCATTTTTGGTGTTTCATTGTTCTTTTATTGTTTTCTCTCCCAATGCAAATTCTCACAATTTTCTCTCTCCGCCCTGGTTCCCTGAGATGGAGGCGTCCTCAGGAGACGCTGTCAGGTCTGACAGCAGGAGAGACAGACTAGTGAGACAGCTGAGCTCCTCGCATGCAAAGCCCTGCGAGATCTGCCCGGCCCTGTCAAGTCCACGCATTTACTACAGAGACTTTCTAGAGATATGAGAGGGTTTCGTGTCCTTCTCTGTTTTTCTTTCTGTTTTTAATTCATTCTTTTTTTCTTTCTTTCCTTCTTTCACTCTTTCTATTTTAATTATTTTTTCTTTCTGTCTTTATTTCTTTTGTTCTCTTTCTTTTTTTCCTCATTCATTCACTCTATTATTCTTTCTTTCTTCCTCTCATTCCACGACACAAAAACTGAAAGAAGCATAGAAGCAGGGACCATGGATTATCAACAAGGTCTTATGTTTATCTCTTCTTATTATTTACTTATCTTCGTCTTCTTACAGTTTTTTTCTATTCCTCCCCTCGATGTCTCCAACCCATTTGAGATAAAGAATGACCTCGCTTCTTTTAGTTTTTTACCACAACACACCTTAGATATAAGCATTGATTTACCACAAACAAGTTTATTTTCTCATGTTCAGTTGGCTCTGACCTTGCCAGCCGGATTTGCACACGGGCTTGACGTCGATGTACACGGCCACGCTCTCCTTGGAGCTCCTCTGTCCACAGTCAAAGGCCATCACCATAATCATGTAGCTCTGCTGCTTGTCGAAGCTGAGACGCTCCGTGTTCCGGATGTTTCCTGCAAAAAACAACATTTGCTGTGGTTAAAGGAGGGTAGGTATGATTTAATAGCTATCATTTGAGTGGCACTTGTTAGAAAGGCCATAGCCATCCGTCAGCTATTAGTAAGTGAAATTCTCTGTGAGAATTTCTGTTTCAAGTTGACTCTGTATGAGACCATATGAGACTGTATGAGATTTAGATTTTAGACTAATTTCTCATCTCTTCCCTGATTGGTTTGGGGAATCCATCTTGCCTGTCAATCACAGGTGCATGAATGCAACTCTTCTCAATGGCGGAGAAATGGAGGGAGGGGACTTTTTTTTGGGTTGTTTATTTTCAAAATCTTGGTCTTTCTCTTTACAACTCTCAAATCTTGCCTACAGCACCTTTACTTGGTTTAGTGGTTGGTTAATGGTTCATTGGGGAATGGTTAAGAAAGATATCCTATGTGTTTATTTAAATGATTGATAAACTTCATCTTCAAAAGCACATCCCAATGAAATGAGAACATTTGCCAAGGTGTGTTTTTATATTGTTCAGGAGGTCATCTGGCTATCATCTAGCTATTGAGAAATGCTTGCTTAGAAAATGAAAACTCACCATCTTAGTCCATTTGCCAGCCTATAGAGCCCTATTGTGAACCCGGAAATGTTGAGTACCCCAAAGTTTTATGTTAGAACTCTACAGTATGGGTCGCCAGCATTTAGAAACTGCCGGATGCTAACTTGTAACATGTTGGGCAATTAGCATAATTAGCATGAATTAGCATAAACACCTATATGGACAATATTTCAGCAACTGCTTGGCCAATTTGGAGTGGTTTTGGGGGTTATTGAGGATGCTGAATCCATTTCTTACATTTAAAAATATTTTAGAGGACGTTGAATCGATTGGATTGGACAGATAACTTATGTATTTAAAATAATTGAAATAATGTCAATATCATTGGTGTGAATGTTCAGACGTAATATTTCTTCAAATTTCTTCAGTTCTGCTTGCATTTACAATGTTGTGCAAGATCGCAATGGTGATGACAGTGCTCCTAAGCTGAAGATGAAGAGTGTTGTTGGACCGCTGCTTGACTCGCTCCCCTGCCCACCCTGATACAGTGCTCAGTACCATTGCCTACTCACACGGCTCGGCATGAGCCCTAGTCAAATCGTAACGTTTGACATGCAACTGTACGTGATCGCTTGCCTGATCAAGTGGAGTGATCCGCAGTGATGGTCATCAGTGGTGCTCAGACCTGGGATGATGCACACTCTCATGTCATTCATCAGCTCAATCGGAGTTGAGAATTGATTAATTCAACTGGTGTGGAGGAGCTAGTAGCTCCTTTTGGAGGCCTGACGTCCATCTTCAATGGGAAGGCCTGGCCCAAGGATATGTACTGTAAGCCTTCCATATGGGTTGTGTCTGCTCTTCTTCATGACTTCTTAGAGGAGAGAGAGAGGACTCACAAACGGCATTCCTGGAGAAAGCGAGAGAGCACCCCACAGGCCGGCTATGGGTGGATTGCTCAGCCCAACCCTAATAGCTCACAATTTCTGGCGAGCAGAAAGAGAGGGTGACTGGGTGCTGCGACAACACTGCCTTGAAGAGATGCTGCCCTATTTCTTTGCCACCAGTCATCACCACTACTCAAGATGAATCACATGGCATCTACGCGACATGCAGTACCTTCCTGCTACTGCCAAGGATGACCTCCTCGCCGGAAGCCATGTGTGCCGCCACTCAGATGGAGTTGGACGCAGAGACGCAAAATCCTGAGAGTGCTATAGGAAAACTCCCACCCGACTACTACCCTCCACCATATCATAAACAGCCAGGTGGCGGATGGAAAGATGCATTGAAGATCGGACAGGACATGAGCACACTGTTCTCTTCATCGCTTCCTGGGTGATTTCATGCACCCATCTCAAATAAGGTGGTGACAATGAAATTCAAGACAAAAGGAGTGAAGGTCAATGGGAAGATCATATGTGACCTTGAGGCATTGGGAGCAAGAGAAGAATGGAGCTCTCTGCCCTCTTTGACTCGGTCCGGTCCCTGCATCCATCATATGGGTGCAGTATGGATGCCTCAGAAAGGGTAACAAGTCTGTGATCGTCCAGCATCTTGGAATCCTTGTCCCCAATCCCCACCCACCAGACGTTATACTCGTTGATGCATCGCAGCTCATCTACCACATGGTGTGGCCACCGTGGTTGATCTCACAGCCAGCATGGGGCACCGGCTTAATCGCTACATCACCCAAACATTTGTTATCTTTGACTGGTATGAGCAAGTCTCTGCCAAAGACCACGAGAGGCAGAGAAGAGCCGGAGAAAGCAACTCTCTCTCAAGAGTAGAAAACAAGCAGAGGCTGGGTGAGCTCCTGTGCACACACAGCATAGGAAATCACATTGAGATGGTCAGCAGAGCAGACAGTATTGTCACTCATGACGAGGCTGATGTCTCCCTCATCTCATAATGTTGGATGCAGCCAGGCGCGGAGCTACAACTGTCCGCATTTTCAGCAACGACACTGATGTATTTGTGCTCATGGTCTATTGGTGCTGGGAGGTGGGTATCACATGTCACCTGCAGATGGAGGGATGGGATGGCACTCTTCTTAACATCAATTCGACAGTAGAGAATCTGGGTGAGCAGTGTCGCTCAATCCTGGCTATGCACGCTCTCTCCGGGTGTGACACCACCTCCTATCCCGCCGGGAAAGGGAAGGTGTCCGTGTTCAAGGCCATGAGAGTAGTACCTGATCCACCAGCTGTGGACATCACCAAGTTTGGATGGGACAAGAAGGAAGGCAAGAAGGAAGGAGAGGAACTCATCATGCCTGTCCTTGATGCAAGCCCCGTTGCTCCTCCTGCCCCCCCCATTCAAAAGAAAAAAACTATAAACTGGACTCTCTTAACAGGGTTACGGGCCTCCGGGCAGCTTTTCCATGTCCCTTCCAGGTCCCTGTTCAGGTGCCAATGTAGCAAATCTCTCTGTCACATACCAATGACAGTGGCTTTTCCAGGGCTCCTCCAAAGGACAGGACACAGGTGGATGTTGAAAACCGGTTTATTGCAAAGATGAACAAATGGATTGTTTTTCCAGAGCAGGTGGTAGCTTGTTGACATGTTAGCACTCTGTCCTGAGTGTGTGTGATGATGGATGGTTTAACCTGTGGGCCTTGATTACCAGATGCACCACAGGTGTGCAGCCTCACCCAGCACCAGAGTCTAATCAGTCTGACTTGAGCCAGGTGAGGCTGCTTAAACCAGCCACCAACCACACACACTCCACATACATGTTCTGCATCATTGTGTTCATAAATATTCTACAATTTATAACTAAGTTGAAGTCAATTTATAACTAAGTTGAAGTTATTTCAATTATTTCAAATACATAAGTTATCTGTCCAATCCAATTGATTCAGTGTCCTCTAAAACTTCTAAATTTCAAAATCAGCCCACCGGGAGTTGAAATATGGCCACTTCTTGTTTAAATGGCCATTTTGAATTTTGAAAATGTCAGCATCCTCAATAACCCCCAAAACCACTCCAATATTGTCCATATAGGTGATTATGCTAATTCATGCTAATTATGATAATTGCCCAACATATGCAAGTTAACATCCAGCAGTTTCTAAATGATGGGGACCCATACTGTACATTTCTAACATAACACTTTGGGGTACTCAACATTGCTGGCAAGTAGACTATCTTGTAAACAGATGAGTTTGTTAATCTATACAATCTAGAGTCGAAAAGGGTTGTCGAATCTAGATATTTCTCTCATGTAAACGGGGGCCATCGTGTCTCAACATTGTCAGATTCGTACATATCCTTAGTATTGTTCCGCAAGGAAAAACATCAATAACTGCTTTTTTTTGCTTGTGTGCAGAAGAGTGGGAAGATTTTCATCACGACTGCATGAGGGGCTGTCACTCCACTCCTCTCTGTGATTGGTGGAGAACAGAAAGAGAGGAGAGAGGAGAGAAGAGGAGAGAAGAAGAGAGGAAATGAGAGGAGAGAGGAGAGGAAAGAAGAT
>OMKN01061975.1:13547-27795 GCA_900302345.1 Melanonus zugmayeri | reverse complement strand
TAACTATCACACACACAGCAAATGAGAACATTATGAACAAAATAACAACTGTACAGTATTTCATTCAAACACACACAAACACACACAAACACACGCACAACAAGTGGGAACTTTAAGAACAGAATAATAACTATCACACACTCGCGAACGGATTGTTAAGGGGGGGGGGAGGGGGTAGCGCTAGAATCGCACTCGCGAACGTAAAATACAATTGACTTGATTTTCAGGCGGGGCGCTGGGTCACGTTGGGGTGGCACCCCGCCTGAAAATCTATAACCTGTAAAATCCATAGATTTAGGAGGTCCCCTAGTGGCCGTTAGCTGTAAAAACCCATAATTAGCCGCACCGTTATATAAGCCGCAGGGTCGAAAAATGGTGCACGCGCAACAGGTAGTGTCCGTCAGAAACAGTGTCACAAACTAAAAGGTATTTTGTTTCTAAATTACAAATGTAGAACTTATTTTAAACCCCAATTTCAATTATCTCTTATATCTTATTTTCATTCGTAGTAGTATTTTGATAGTATTACTGTACATGTTTTATAACAGATTTTATTGGTACTCGGGATCCCTCCGAGTACCACCAGCAGGGGCGCAAGTACCACCTGTGGTACGAGTACCATAGGTTGAGAATGGCTGATCTAAATAGTATTAGACATTAGTTTCAATCCATGTCTGACATGAGGTCGTCCACCGGCTGCCGCGCCCCGACGGTGCCTAGCGACGCTCCCGTCACGCTGTCCGTGTCTCCCGCCACGTGTCGAGGTCTCTCTGTCGGTGGTAGGCGGGCGCAGTGGGTGCGGGCGAGCGAGTGACGACGGGCGTGTCCCGCGGGATGCTTCTTCTCAAATCCCAGAGCTTTTCCCCGAGGCAAACACCGTGAGCCACACAACAATCAACTCTCGAATACGACCTCAGATCAGACGAGATGAACCGAGCCGAGCCGCCTCAGGGCGCGTCTCGTCGGTGCCTAGCGAGGCTCCCGGGGGGACGGAGGGGGCTCCTGGCGACGCGACGAGACACGCCCTGAGGCTGCTCGGCTCGGTTCTTCCAGATAGCAAAGCATTTTGTAACTCACCATTCAGTGACCAATTCAAATTAATTGTTTTGAGGCTTCTGCCTCATCCTCTGATGAATCACACGGCTCAAACATATAGGGCTGGACTACACCGACTGCAGCGTGCACCATGTCATGGAAATGAGAGATCATTTGACAGGGGCGGAGCCAGGGAGAAGTCAATCAAAACGGGATCTGACACGTCCACATGTTCTTGGCAAAATCTCAACAGCAAAATGAGCAGCTTTTTTGATCTAGGTTTTCTAATAGTTTCTAAAGGTTTTTTTTTCACCCCGATTTTTGTGGATACTTAATGAGACACCCTATGATATCATATATACATTTGTATTATTTCAAGCCAGGTGTCCAGGGTCTTTAAACAGTTTTAAATTGCTTTGTAGGAACAACCTGTTGTGGCTGCACACAGTGTTTGCAGTTCTCTACCTGATCCTGACGGTGGTGCTGTTGCGGCACTACACATCCCAGATGAAGGGCATGCACAGGGAGATGGTGAGTGTTTGATGGACCCATTGGTTTACAAACGACCATTATGAAGCCTTAGGGCCTGATTTACTAAGATCTCAAATAAAGAGTACTAAATTGCGTGTGCATTGTAACATATTGCGTGTTTGGTTGGTGCATGTTTTGCGGGTGATCAATTAAGGATAATTGCGTTAACAGGTGCACACAGCAGTGTGCAGTGTAATTGCGTGTGCAGGTTTTGCGTGTTTTAGTGGTTTCCGCCATGGAGAGTTTGGACGGAAAGCAGAAAGAGACCGCAAGCGCAAAATGCGCAAACGCTATGTCTGAATTATTTGTACTTCTGTCATTCCAAAAATGTTGTTGAAAACAACACAAAAACCCTTTCTCTACATATTCTTTCATTGTGCTTATGTCTTCTCCTTGCCACAATAACAGCAGCCATCTGTGCACAATGCTGGGCTGATTAACACCTTCCTTTCAAACGTATTAAATACAGACGCAGTCACAAGCACCACAATTACTTTGAAGTTTGGTAAATCCCATTGCGTGGCTGAATTAACCTATTTGCATTTTCTCCTCACAGTATTTTGTGCACTAGGGCAGAAATGCCCCATACTGCATATTGATTAAGGCAAACGTACTAAATGGACATTGCGTGTAGTGTGGCGCATTTAAAAGACGCAATCCTCAGTGCGCACCATTAGTAGACCAGCTTGCACATTTGTTTGCGGGTGATGTCAAGTTTGCACACATTTTTACACATGCAAGCCTTTAGTAAATCAGGCCCCAAGAGTCTGACCTTCTCTCAACCCGAATTGGAAAAATTTAAAGCTGCTAATATAATAGGAGAAAAAAAAGGCAATAATTAATTTATATTCCCCGAGTACACGCTGGAGAGTGGTAGGGAATCAATACTCCTAGTTAAAGGCTAGTATCAAAACGTGTACATTTACAGTGTGAGGACTGTAAAAACGACAGTTCAATGTCTGTACATGAACCCCACTGAAAGAGGTACTTCTTTTAACATTGGACTCACACACGTCTATGGACATACAGTATGATCACCATGTATGAAAATTAAACATTAAAATGTATTATTTAGTAAAAGACATTTCAATGCTCATCGTTTGTCTTTGGTTAGAGACTGCCGATTGAACTGGAATGAAATCAGGCGTGTGTGTGTGTGTGTGTTTGTGTGTGTGTGTGGCGTGCTTCTACACCACATTTGGTGATTTAGTGATGTTTACACAGGTGGCCCTACACCCCTACACGTCCTTACATGCGATCCCCTTTGGTTGTCAAAGCCTAATCCAGCAGCCAATACTTCCCTTTCTCTACCGTGGCACCACAAGGTTGTGGCTGTGCTCTCCCGGCCTCTCCCTCTCTACACTGAATATATTTTACCGAAGAGATGGTCATTACTTACCATATCCATCTTCCCTGTCCTCCTCCTCCTCCCTCCCCCTCTGTCACCACAAACTTTGTCTCAGCTTCTTTCCCTTCCATCCTCCAGCCAATTGTGCTTCATGTGTATGTATGTATGTGTGTGTGTGTGTGTGTGTGTGTGTGTGTGTGTCATACTGTCTGTCTATACCCTTGTGGGTGTGTTTGGTCTTGTATATATTTGTGTGTGGGGGTGTGTGCATTTGTGTGTGTGCGTGTATGTGTTTAAAAATGTGCATGCCTCTGTTTGCATTTGAGTGTGTGTGTTTGTGTCCTTTAGATATGGATATATATGTGTGTGTCTGTGTATGTGCATCATTCCCTTTGCAAGCATCCATTCTCCATGTGTGTTGTTGTGCACATACACACTATTCTTGTCTATGATCGTGTGTTTCTGAGCATACATGTCTAGGAGTAGAGTAGGCTTTATTTGTAGTTAGTGAAAGGTAGACACAAGACATTAAAGTGGAACTGGAGTTGACGCCTCATTAAATGACGCTACCTGTCATATTCCAATATGCAGATGATATGATTATTTATATCAACAGAAGAGTTAATGATCACAATGTTGCGTTCTTCCACGTACATTTTGCATGCTTTGTTGATGACTAAATATCTATTATGAACAAAGTGTTTCATGTTGAAAAATATCTCCAAGCAGCTTCAATATCTTCAAACGTTTTTTTTAGCATATTAATTGCATTGTCTTGCTTCATCATACTGCCGTATTAAATGTTCAATGTTGTCAAGACTAGAAAAGGAACAATTTATATGTATGATTAGGGATGGTTGGTTTCAATGGGCTAAGAGGGGTAAGCCCTCTCTGTCTTGTGGTGGAAAATAATGGAAAATTGCATGCATGGAAACTGATTATTTGTTTTTGGCAAAATCAAGAGCAGCAGCACATAAATAAATGATCAGTCAAATATCCGAGGGGCTGATCATAATGAGGATATCTTTAACATTGAACTAGTGTCAAGTGATTGACGTGTGTGACGTATTATACATGTGGCACACCTACTCAATTTGTGCTCCATTGGAGCTAAACGTCTCAGGAGCTCAGCCTGGAGACACAGCCCAAAGACGACAAAACTATCTGGAAAAGAGAAAAAACAATAAACATATGCGGAGGGAATAGATTTTGGAGAGGTGTGTGAACATGGCAGGTGGAATACAAAGTACATTTAAAGGATGATACCGTCTGGGTATATATACCAGGAGAGACGGTTATGATGGTTTAATCACCCAGACCAGTGGACTGTTTACTGTAGTTTTTCACCGCGGTAAAGTTGGTTTTACAAGTTATTTTAACTTTAGACGCCCATCGTTTTTAAACAACTTGATATATCAAATCACATCCTAAATATTCTTGTTCAGCTGAAAATGATGATTAGATTCAATAAATTATGATTGCATATCCGTGGCGTTAATGTAAAACAACGTTTCATTATTTGCTATGGCAAGTGGTGCTAGAGATTGAGCTCAAGGCATTGTCAATCAATTACAAGCATGCGATAAAAAAATTACAAAAATTAATCCAAAAATAAACATTAATAATTGCACTGCCTCTATAATAGTTAATACTGGGTGATACAGTGTTGTCTTGTCTTTGGGGGAAATAAAAAAGCTGGTGGCTATGCTGTCTATCTCTACAATTCACCAGACTTCAATGATATGGTGATGAACCTGTTTGCATCTCAGAAAGCACATCACTGTGAACTCCTCTATCGATAAGCTGAGGTGAGGTATTAGATCTTTTAGCCCCGCCACCCATCTTCAGCACCAACCGCGTATTTTACACACATTTAACACACACACACACACACACGCATTCATTGAATGACCATGCTACAAACCTACCAGCATGTAAAAGCATACAATATATTGTGTTATGATGACGTATGATAAGGGTCTATTATTTACAATTTATTCATTTAGCAGATGCTTTAATCCAAATCGACATACAATGACCAGATACACGTCATTAATGAGCATGTAGATGAAGTATCTTGCTCAAGAATACAGGTAGATGGCGGACATTGGGGATCGGCTGTGAGTCCAACACCCTAGCCACTACACTACCCTGGCCCCATAGTAGACATTACAACAAGGATGAACTGTACTGCAAAACCAGGTCTATAAACAAGTGTATAATCAAGATTCCTGTCGTGACTGTCTCCAATGAAAAACACAACCACTAAAATCAACTTAGTACACTAAACTTCTCCCGCCCAGAGACTACAGATGGAAAATTAGCTCATATCTATCTCTGGTGCAATATATTCATTGTGCATTATCCCTGTTAAATAAACAAAAATATTCCTTACTCCCTGAAAACGTGACCACTAGAACCAACTTTGTGCACTTCTCTCTACTTCTATAACCTGTATAATGATATCCCTGTTGTGACTGTCTCCATGACAAACATGACCACTCGAACCAACTCTGTAGTCTTAACTCGTGGTCCTTATCTGCTCAGGTTTCATTTGGATCTTGACTTATATGAATGCTACCCCTGGACCCGCTACTGTGCTCCCCCTGGGAGAAGACGGCATACACCCCCCCCGAGAGAACCACCCCATGCAGAACCTTCTCACCAGGCACAAGTACAACGGAATATAGGCTAGCATCCGAATCAGCTTCACTCCATGTTTGCTATGACACGCCCACTTTTCAACGATCAAATCAAATTCCTCCCAACATTATGTCCCGCCCAATATCGCGAGGCCATCGGCTCGATCGGCTCTTCCGAGATTTGGCCCGTTTCAACGGGAAATTCGTCACACTAAGGCAGCTCTATGCTCTAGAATTTCCGCTTCTGCTCAACTTTAAACATCTGGACTCATGTTGATAATGTTAGAAATTACATAATAGATTCTCATATTAGCAAAAGAGTAGGAATGGTAGACAACTGATAACACAGCCTTTGCAAGAGGGGAGATTTCTGCAGAGAGTGCATTGGTGCAAAATAATGATGCCTTCAGAAACAGGTGGGCATCTTTTTTTTTATTGTACTTGTTAGCCATAAACCTGGACTGCCGTCTGTCTGTCTGCTGTTGTGTCGACGGCGGGTTTGCCAGCATTATGCAGAGTTAAAATGCAATTACCCCGCTGGACGGGTTGGAACTCCCTGTGTGTTTGAAAAGAGGCGGAGGTCACGAATGCTCCTCCTCTCCCTATGGCGATGGAGGGGGGATTGCCTATTAGGAGAGAGAGAGAGAGAGAGAGAGAGAGAGAGAGAGATACAGGCTGTTTTGTGCACAGGTGAAAATCGATGGCATTGAAAGACCTCTGCGGGTGTTTACTAATGTGCATGTGTGTGTGTGTGCCACCAGGGGACCCTGATGCAGTCCCACTGGACAGTCTACCCCCCACACAACCACTCAGGAGAAAGAGGGGGCGGCTGCTCGATTCAGAAAGCCAACCGCCGAGGGAGAGGGGGACTATTCAATATAAAAGTTGGCCATGGAGATCAACCGCAGAGATTTGCACACTTCTCTTCACAATACAAGTTCTGGTATGGTTTCTTGGTGGCTCCTCAATTAAATGACTGCAACCCTATGGTCATGGACCAACATGCAGCAGACCGGTGCTGTGGAATAAAATACACTTGTCTGTCAAACCACAGCGGCCTAGTAAAAGGGCAATTGAGCAACTCCACCACCATGCTGTGAAATCCTTTTTGTTTGCCTTTGAGATTGGCATTCACATTATATTTTTATTAAATTGACGTGGATTATGGTATTCATTTTTAAAGGTGTGTGACGTATTCCTTGCCACAGACCACCAAAATGAACTCAAAATGGCTTCTACAGGGCCTCCCCACGACGACAGGACTCAGGGCGATGTTGAAAGCCAGTTTATTATTATTATTATGAAGATGAATGGTGAACGAATGAGCAGATGGGACATGCTGTCAAGACAGGGCTCAGCCTCGAGTGTGTGGCTGGTTTAAGCCTGTGGGCCTGATTACTCAGCCTGTGGGCCTGATTACTCATTGGCCCACAGGTGTGCAGCCTCGCCCAGCCCCCAAGTCTAGGCTGCGTTTCCCGATACCGGCATACCTTGAGTTTTCGCGATGTCCGTCACCGATTGGCTACGCGGCAGGAAACGTTTTGTGTGCGCGTCCGCGTAGCCAATCGGTGACGGACATCGCGCAAACTCAAGGTATGCCGGTATCGGGAAACGCAGCCCTAATGAGTCTGACTCGGGCCAGGGGAGGCTGCTTAAACCAGCCACCCACACTCTCACAGGGTGTTTACTGGAAAATGACTTAATAAAACCAGAAAACCCCTCAAACAACCACTCAAAGATAAAAGTTTTTTCATTTTTTCACTGCATAACACAGGTCTAGGTGGGTGACATGTGGATGTGTTATTATGTAGTTTATTTTCTTATATATTCATTAACTTATGTTTGTTATATATATATGATTAACTATAGTTATTTCTGTGAGTCACACCATGCTAATGTTGTGTATTGAGTGACTGGTGTGTGTGGGTGAGATTCACCACAATGAAAAATTACAGCGCAGAGATGAATTACAAATTCCACAACAGCCATCACCAAAGACTGTAAATCTCAAAATTTAGCATTCAATTTGACGTGCATAAAGGCAATATGGCAAACTGTGACAGTGATAGTGCTAGCGGGCATGCAGGGAATGTGTTGCATCAGTGTGCCATGATATAGAGTTAATTTACATGTACATGTTCATATTGCATAATGATGAAAAACAGCTTGGAATCAAACACTGAATAAATCAAGCATAATTCACTGTGCCCAAATGTCTAGTCTGCTATGCTGCGGAAACAATAACATATGTACAGAAAATAATATGTACAGAATAAAAAGTATGTATATTTACATGGTAACTATGTTCCCTGAGGGATGGATAGTTAAAAACAGCTTGCTCTCTCTTTACATCTCCCTTTCTCTCTCTATGTCTCCCTTTCTCAACCTCCCTCCCCCTCTCCTCTCGGTCTATACATACGTAGCTTCCGTCTACTAGTCCAGCTCTAAAAGTCTATCTGATGGTTATTTCTTATTATTTTACACACTTTTGTGTTTTAAAATGGCCCCTTGTGTGTTTTGAACATCCATCTGTACCCGTACGTCTGGTCGGTTCCTGGCAGCGCCCATGTAAACTAGGCCAGCCTGACGTAGCGTCCCTCCCTCTCTCTCTCTCTTTACATTTCAACAGCTTTGCTTAATTTAAAGGGGCTTATGCTCCGTTCTGAATAGTTAGCATCATAAACATTACCACACTGTGGAAAAAGTTTTTTCTCTTCTAATTGATGCTAGAAAGAGTATCTTCATAACCGATTTTACGATCTATACACACCCAAGCAGATGCTCAGCATTTTATAGTGCAAATATAAACAATACAAAGCATCTCGGATGTGAAGTAGTACGCAGTATTCTACAACTACACACACCGCTGCCTTTCTTGTTCATTTCCTTTGGCAAGAGCCGAGGGAGACGGTGGAGAAGGTGAAGATATAAATCTGAGTACTGCTGCCAACAACGCTGATGAGAACACAGCATGTCAAAATCTAAATGTGAAACAAGGGTAAAACAAAAATGGTTTGTTTAGTTATTAAATAGAGCAAAGGCGACTTGATAAGCAAACTTTTGCCTTGCAATCTTTTGACAGTTATTAAGGGTTCTTACTGTAGATGTAATGTTGGATTACCTATTTCTACTTTTATTTAATATAATTTTAAATTAATCCAATAACAAATTAATGGGACAATAAAAGGCAAGCTTTCTCACTGTTTAGTGTGGGATTTAATGATTTGAAGTGATTTGTTTGAAGGCTGGTTATTATAATCCAACCTATGATTATGCTATCTATTATTACTATTATTATACTGTTTATATTGTCATATGTTTGAAGCGAGAAAGACCAATAACTGAATGTATAATAACAATAACTTGATTCTTTCCACTATTTGATTGTAATAAACAAAACAAAAAACGAATGCTTTGCATTCTGTTGCCCAGCATCTCCCGACATAGACTACCTAAAAAATCAAATCATTTAAATCATTAAAATTTTACGAGTTCAAGATGACTTATCAACGTCTCATTTCTACATCATGAGGCTTCCTCTGTAATATAATGTGGCAGTTAGCTACTATAACCAACCGCCTAGTGTGAGTTGAAATACATTCAGCGTTCAACATCACCTTCAGAGGTTCCTGAATGGCCCGAGGTTGTTCGGAGCACGTCCTTCACGGGGGCACGTACGTACTTATTGGCATTCATCAAACACGACTTAATCTTTGCCACAGGGAATGTTCGGTGTTTGGCCTGAGTTTCGCCTTTTTCTCGTCTTATCTGGGAGTGGCAATACTTCTTTCTATTGACATATTTTCAAAAGAAACACATCAATGAAATCCTGTGTTAAAGAGAAACATACTTCCTGACTTTTTCCAGAGGCGGTAGATGGATTTAGACATATACGGATGTATCCTGAATGCAAACGTTTTATTAAACCAATCTATGTGGAAATCTTCACCAATAGATTATAATATAATGCCATACTTCAATCACTAACCCTGAAAATTGGCCCGTTTTCCATTAGGAGCAGTTCTTTTTTTTACCGTTAATGGAAAAGCCGACCTTGACAAACTGTGTGTTACTTAATATCTCATCCGTCTTCCACAGGACAAACACTTTCATGCATGAATGTAATTAAACTGTGTGTGATTTCCTATGGGCAGCATTTAAATCTAAGAACCTCTAATGATCGTTTGGACCTAGGCAATTGGAGTTCCTTAAACTCCCTTGACCTCTTAAAAAATTATAGAAATAGAGAGAGAGAGAGTCCCAAACTGAATTCATTAATAAATACAACTTAATTGTAAGTTGGGACTGAGTAAAGGACTGTGAAACTTAAAAAAAAGACTCAGTGACAGTCTGACTCACGCTGATAATTGAAATTCGAATGAACGGCTCGCTATAAACATTCCCAGTATGCTTGGCCTTTCCCCCAGCAGAGAGCTTTATACCTTCACCACCGAGTGGATGTCACTGTGGCTGTAAGCACAGGAGAGCAAATGAGGCTTGCTAATACACTTGAAATGCCAACTCTCTGCCTGTAAGCAAAGGCAAGTTTGGATCCTCAGGGACCCGAATAGCAGACCATCAGCCATCTGTGAGTTGGTAATAGTTGGTCTCTTTATTTTATTTTAATTATGGGAAGGGCACATGCCTAACTGAGCCCCTTGTCGCTCTCTGTCTCCATCCCACCCCTCTATAAATGTGAATTTCCAACACACATATTTGGCTGTCATTTCTTGTGATCACCAGTCACTATGACGACCACGTTAAGGTTACCAAAGACTCCATCATCCAACAGTTTTTTTCTTGAAATAAATCATCAGAGAGTCATTGGACTGGAACTACAGTATATTACAGAGATGCAATGTATTGGCAAAAAACAACAATATAGCTCATAAATCTATTGGATTGTGACACAAATCGACTTCATATGAATGAACCTATATCTCTTCATGGGTACGACTTGGATTGAAACCATTTTAAAAGCATACGCATGACACGCAAGCGGCCATATTTCCTCAGAATACCAAGACGTTTCCGTCTAACACAACCACTATTTCTCGCTCGGCGAGAGTTCATTACAAATCAGAGAGGAACTTTTCAGATCCATCATTTGCCTCCATGACAATAAATCATTGAAACCAAATTCATACAATTCAAACGCTTTCCATGCAACACTGCAGTACAAAGTGAAGGGAAACAACACAACAAGTTTAAAATAACAATACAAAGAAAAACAAATCGCAGAGATACTTTTGAGAGATAGATTTAAAAAAAAAGCTAAAAAGATGACATACTACTTGATTAGAAGAAGGCTAAACAAAAGAAGAGGTATCTTTTAGGTTGTTGATTCTAATTTTAAGATTCATTCATTCAACATGTTGATGCCTCTTGTCACAGATTGCCCACTGGAAGAGGAAGAGGAAGAGGAGGAGGCAGAGAGTCATCACTATGGTAATGCCATGCAGCGGCTACAGGCTACAAGCCAGCCATCGATCTGGGCATCGACGGGCTGCCACCGGGAGTGTTCGCTGCTCCATTGAGATAAACAAATGTGTGTCGCCTAAATAAAGAATAATCAATCGCATGGGTCTCGGGCTCTCATCAAATGCTTTGGTTTTTTAACGTGCTATTTAGTTGTCAAAATAAGAATGAAAAGGTGGTTTTTTTTTAACAAATGTTAATTCAGGATGTGGAGATTCAGATTTTTTGGGGGTGGTTTATTGGATGGAATAAAATGGCTTATGAAGTAGTCAAGTAATTAACTGGATTTCTTTCATATTGTGTTGAATGTGAGACACGATACAGTCTGAACTCTAATGACAAGCCAGTCATCCAAATGCACTTTGATAAGAAAAATATGTTAAAATTAAATTACGTCTTTGATCCACATACAAATATAATAAAGGAAAAAAAGATTTGAGCACGGAATCGACAATCGATCAAAACATATTTTATTTGATGAATTGCTGCTGTCTTAGCAAGGCTTTCTTACAAATTAGGTTATTTTACCTAGCTAGTTTTTCATATACTTATACTGTGTATGTGGACGGTAGAAGTATTGACGGAGACATACCAATCTCCTTTAAAGTCTGTTAACAGAGTTTAGTGGTGGTCGTTCTCTCAAAACTAGTTAAGATGCCAATGTCAACCTCAATCTCTGAACAATGTGTAAAAAAAGGGACCAGCACCGGGAGAGAAAGACCGCTACATTTGAAATAAATACATAATATACAAATCATTTAAACATTTTCCACCTGAGATTGCAGCCATACACATGTTGCCATACATATCCAATTAGTGGTGAATAACCACAGGTTCTTGGAAGAAAACCCCCAAAACAACATCAATAATGAATCAGTCTATTCTGATTCAATGTCGTTGGCAGTGATGCTCAATTTTAACCACCTTGCAGACAGTTGCATCATACGGTCGTGTTGTAAAAATGTTGTCAGGTCAGCACTCACTCACTGCTACTCGGTTTCAGTTCTGGTACCTGTTTTTACCCCAATCGACAGGGTAGCGCAGTCGCTATGGTGTTCGACTCGTAGCGGAAAGGTTCTGGGTTGGTTGTCCGCAGTCCAAGCTGTAGTTATGCTTGAGCAATCTGCCAAAACCCCTACCTGCTATTTACTGACCTGTATCTGATATCTGATTCAGTGTAAGTAACTTTGGATAAAACCATCTGCCAAATTACTGAATAGTAATATGTGACATCCGTGTTAATCTCGGATGATAATTACTAAATGATCGTCGACGGTGGACTGGACATCAGTAGATGCCTTTGGACTTTCTTGCAGGAAACAAACTCCATGTATCATGGGTTTATTTATGTATTTAGACTTTAGAGTCTCAGTCTGAGTGATTAGAAATAGAAATTGGCAGGAGGTAGTACACACCAAGAGAGGATTTAACATGCCCACTTAGTAATGGCATTGTTTGACCAATCACGTTAATGTCCTACCCCACTTCAGGTAGCATTATCCCTATATTTAGTTTCATCGTCCCACCCTAAATCAAGTATGTACTCATGAAATAGCAATATTAGGGTTTGGTGAATCCAGTACTGGGTTATTTATTGTTTATGTTTGTATTACAATCACTGTGGTTGAAGATGGCATTTCACCTAGTAATTCATATTTTTGGGTGGTTTTATTTTAGAGGACAATTGTGTTCCAAAACCACATGAAAGAACATCTTAAATATTAATTATCAAACCACATTGAGACTGGATGATCAAACAACTAACATAGATTTGATAAAAGATAAACACAAAGAGAATCTAGTTACCTTAACAAATCTTTTTGCTTTCTTCAAGTTGACTATGGCAATGCGTTTTAATGTATATACAAAAACACAATGTCTGTTGAATGCCTACAGGCTGTGGACAGTCGGGATCAAACCAAGGACCTTTCGGCAGGGATTGGAATACCCTATCCACTCCTGGCAACATAATGGTACATTTAACCTATCTTCCAGCTATATACACATGCATCAAAGATGGTGTCAACAGACTAGCCTACAGTCATGATTGATTTTTTTCCCCCTCATTACTAAATCAACTATTTTCTAATAGCTTAATCGTACATAGCCATTGTTTATGGGGGATAAAAAATAGACTTTACTGCAAGTAAATGCAATCATGAAATATAATTTACTAGAGTCTGCAATATCCCAGAAAAAAAGAAATGTGCCCTTTTTTAAGCTTGTTTAAGATCAACAATTGTTTGACTGTTGATCCGACCCATTGTTGACCCCACCCGTTTCTAGGTGGAGGTGTGCAAAAAAGGTGACTGAATATTTTTTCCCATTATGTCCCATTAGGGCTCCATGCAATGCTCATTGAAGGTGGTGCTTAAACTAGCAATTTAATATAATTGGATAATTATTGATCATGACTCAAAGCTAAATAATAAGGTTGTTATAATAAAAATGATTAAGATAAAATAATGATACTCATTTTGTCACTGGCTTACACTTTGTTATGTGCTACCCAGAAGCGTAGCCAGGAATTGGACTTTGGATGGGCCCAGAGAAAATTGGGTGGGCCACGTATAGTTAATGAATAATTGTTAATTAACTATACATTGTTACATATTATTAAAGCTTTCAGATTGGGTGGTAACAGTGCTACCATTTTATGTCTGCCCATTTGGCACACCCCTAACCATCCCTGGAAGGGGGGATCCCTCTTATGTGTTTCTTCTCAAGGTTTCTTCCCTCTGGGGTTTTCCTTGCCCTTTAGAGGACACAGGCATTAGGTGTCGTATAATGTGGTCAAATGACTTGACAAAGACCTCTTTTTTTGTTTGACATTTGCACTAATGTTTACTTACTGATAAGAGCAAACTCATCTATATGCTTCACTGTTCACACAGTGAGTCATTGATTGTACTTTAATAGTACTTTAAAAGGCAGTACTTTAAAAGGCAGCAAAATGTTTTTTGTTTTCCAAAAAGTACAAAAATCACTTCACAAAGACATATAACTAATTGTAATTTGTCAGAGTGAAATAATTGGTTTCTATTGAATCTTTTAACACTCATTGTGCCTCTTGAGCCTTCTGTGAGCTACCCTACAGCCATAGCTTCAGGCATGGCTTCAAACTATGTTCTAACTATCTCCTCCTGCTGTATGCTCCTTGAACCATTTTGTAACCACCAGTCATTATCATCACAAAAAGGAGGGGGGGGGGGGA
>OMKN01061913.1:8459-19093 GCA_900302345.1 Melanonus zugmayeri | reverse complement strand
ATGAGACCGGAAGACCCCTCATTGCCCTTGTTGGCTGCTAAAATCTGCATTGGCCAGCTACACTGGGTGAATATACACACACACCCACACAAACACACACGCACACACACACACACACACACACACACACACACACATACACAAGCACATATGCGGCGACTTTTCCCTCTCCTATTTCTTCACATGACAATACAGACATGAACACACACACACACACACACAGATTGTCTCCCGGTCTCCTTGTCATTATTATCTGTCCCCTCAAAAGCACCTCCATCGTTCCGGAACCTTCCGTGTGTTTCCCAGGGAGCCGGTAGAGCATCAAGCCGGGACGAAAATGTCTCACACACACACTCTCTCTCCAGCCCTACCTTGTGTACCGCTATACCGCAAGACAACAACAACAACAACAACAAAAACAACAACAGGATTTTATGTGTGTCTGTGTGTGCATGTGTGTGGAAAAAAACGACCACCACACACACACACACACACAGAATATGTATATGTGAATATCCCTGTGCAAACGCTGCGGCTGTTTAAACACCACGGAGGAGCAGCAGACTGCATGACTGAGTGGCGGGGAAAAGTGTTTACGACAAGCTGGCCGCACGAGCGCCGCCTGTGTCAATTTGTTCAAAGCGTCTCAGCTCAAGTCCCACGCCATCTTAGGTAGGAAATAAATACACTGCGGTTGTGTTCAAACAAAAGACCTCCAGTCGCCACCGTGTGCTTACCGTAAAAAAAATAATTAAATAAATTCAGAATGATAATCATTTTTAACAATCGTCAAAATTGCACACCGAGGACGACCGCCGTCGCTGCCGTTCGTATTTCGCGTCGATCCTAAAATCTTCAACCGACCTCGCTCACGTGGCTCTTCACGTGGCGTCAGGGAAAACGTGCGAGGGTTTCTCTAAGTGCATTTCATGCTCTTTAATTGACACCGTCGCATGTTAATTCGAAGCATGTCACGGATGTGTCACAGCGGTAAGCCGGCAGTGTCCGACCTCGTGTAATGTCGAATTACGTTCCTGCTGCTCATCGCCGTGACAATAGATAAGCTTCTCCTAGGCAACGCAAAACAGTACAAAAAAAAAAAACCTGTGCTTGGTGATGTATTAAATGGGAGGGAAGTCAAATAACTGGTTCTATATTACATTTTCAACACTTCCCCCGGTTCTGGGTACCACTTACTGTGTATCTCCCTCTCTCTTCCATTTGCCATGATTGTTACTCTGCCCTTCTTTTTTTCTTCTTTTTTTATTTCATAAATTCAGGTGTCTGACTATCATACAAATCACACCCCCCACTCTCTGTCTCTCTCTCTCTCTGTCTCTTCTCTCTTCTCTCCTCCTCTCTCTCTCTCTCCCTCTCCATCGCTACATGGTAAGGTGCCATGTATCACAGTGGGCAGATGTTCAATTGGATGTTGAATCACAAACGACTGTAAGCACCACATTTGTGTATTTGCATAATATGAATTTCTGAGACAAGGTCCCCCCCTTCGCTGTACACAGGGTCACAGAGGTAGAACCCTCTTTGTGTAGTCGTTTCGGCATGGAAGAGACTGACAACAGCAGATGGGAAATGAAAAAAAAAATCCACACAAAACACACCAAAAAAAATAATCTGAAAAAATATAAAATAATTTAGGACAATGCAGACGATTTTTTTTGCTTTGTCAGGGCCATTCAGAGAATTTCCAGCAACTAGTATAGTGGAAAAACTGCACTTTATCATACCTCTGTCTGAAAGCAGAGCTTAAGAGACACAGAAAAAGGAATGCTATTTAACAGAGAGACAGAGGTGGAGAACAACCGTGCCCATGAGCAGTTGTGTTGTAATCCGGCAGCCTTGATGAGCCATGTGCTGAGCCCGCTACCAAATCAAAGAAGAAGAGCTGAGAAGACAGGGCGATAAACATCGCTTCTGCGCGCACCTCCATTGTGGAGATTCAAAAGCGAGACAAGATTATGAGCTGCTAATGTAGAGATACGTCGACGGTGCGCGCCAGACAACAGAACAAGAGGAAAAGAGTACTTGTGGACAAAAGCAGAGAGCGATCTCCCAGATAAAGGCCCATTGTTGATAATAGAGGGGTGGTCATTTGCAAAAAAATGTAGCTGCTGTAACTGCTAAGGAGAATGTTTGATCTTATTTTTATTTTTTTTGTGTGTGTTATTGTGCTGAGAACTTAAAATGGCTGCAATATTATATATTGCAAAATAATAGTATAAGCAATTGGTCTAAGCATAGACTACAGCTGAAATATAAAAAAAATGCTGGATATGTTCCCTACTGTTATGCAACAGAGTATGTCTGTCTGTCTGATAAAACAAATTAATTAAATAAAACAAGTAGCCTATTACTAATATAAAAGTAGTGTGATGAATGATATTTCTAATGGAGTAATATGTAACATATTTTCTTACTTTTGGAAGTAGTAACAAATAATATGTAATATGTAATATAATAAAGTAATGAGGCAATCGTATCCCACAATGCATTGTGATGCCGTATACCATCATGCATTGTGATGCCATATGCCATCATGCATTGTGATGCCGTATACCATCATGCATTGTGATGCCGTATACCATCATGCATTGTGATGCCGTACACCATCATGCATTGTGATGCTGTACACCATCATGCATTGCGATGAAAGAAAAATGGCAGAAGGACAAGAAATGTGAAAACAAAATGCCATGTCTAAGTTTCCCCAGGAGGGGGTATAGTCTGACACTATGAGAGTTAATTGTTCACACAGAATTCAGAAATGATGTATATATCTATTGTAAATATGAATGTGCCTAGCATCATCTTCATCTTTTCACTTACAATTCGTCGACGTCTTGCTAGCGTAGCAAAAGCAGCACGTCTCAGTTTTCTCTGTCTAGTAATTCTGTTTCTTCTCCTAATCAAAAATATTGAAATGATCGTGATAAAAAACAAAGAAAGATTGATATTGTGTGGCAATTCCACAGAGCTCTAAAAGCTGTTTTATGAAGAGTATTAAGAAGTATTTTCGATTTTAGAAAATTAAAAAAATGTTTGTTTGTTTTTCCTTATGACGACAGGCACGAGACAAATCTGTTTTAATAATTGTATTATACATATTCTATTTAATTAATTTGGGAAAATAGGTCAGTGTAAAACCCATTACAAAACATGTTTCTACCAAGGACCAAACGACTAACAAAAGAAAAAAACGCAAGATTCAGAGCTATCAATGAATATTGTGACCCGACCCCCAACTCGGAAAACTTTAATCCAAATCGGATTAAAACTGCCCGAGTTATTGCTTTGACAGTCAGACAAACAGACAGACAGAAAATGACTTGCTGTTTATTTATTGGATGCATTTGCAGGCTACTTTATGAAAAGATGTAGGCCTTACTTTTGAGAAGGTATGAAATATGGGACGATAACCCACACCTACACACTGACTGTTGCCACTGTTTTAATGGCTGTAATGACCATGTTGTGATAATTACCGTATCCATCAATAGGGTGAGGACCTTTCACTTCGGGTGCAGTCCTTTTTCGGCAGGCAGTCCTTTTTCGGTACAACACCGGTATTTATTATGGTTGGTCCACCAGCCCTAGCCAACGTTGATCTGGCGCGTTTAATTATGCGACAGCAATGACGTAATCAACGGCTGATGAGCTCACTTCTTCTTCTTCGTTTGGGTGAGATCTTCTACTTTCCCACTCTCCCAGGCTCGGGGCAGAGGGGCTATCCTTTTACCACCTCGAGCCTAGGGGGGGAGGGTTCACCTGGGCTATATTTCAGAGCACACCTCCAGCAGCCATGTCACCGTGTCGTCGTCCAGAGCTGACAGACCATGCATCCCTTGGGTGCCCGATAGATCGGGCAGTCCAGGATGACATGGTCTGTGGTTTGTTCCTCTGCACCACACTCACAGGCCGCGCAGGAGGCCAAGCCCCATCTGTGCATTGATGAGTGGAAGCACCCAACGCCGGTCCGGAGGCAGTTAAGCCTCACGCATGCCAGTCTGGGCAGGTCCACCCCAATAGGGGGAAAACCGACGTCTGGGATGAAGTCACGGAGTCTAGAGGTGTTCTCCTCCCACTTCTCACTCCAGATGTAATCTGGCCATCGTGCCGCACTGATGTTCAGGTTGCTGCATTGCTGCAGGAGTTCTTGTGCAGCAGGCACAAATGGGTGTCTCGACTTGAGGTGCCGCTGAGGCTCAGCTGTTACAGTGAGCCTTTCGTGAAGCAGATGGTTTGGCTCCAAGGCCCGGCATGCGAGACGTGCTGTGGCTCCCGAGCGGCGAAGCCCAGCGGGCTGGATGCCTGCAAGAATGGGAAGATTGTCCACGCAAGTGGGACGCAGGCATCCTGTCACGATGCGCAAGGCTTCGTTGATGGGCGTATCGACGAGGCGAGTGTGGGCACTGCGACACCATACCGGTGCGCAGTACTCACTACTCACTACTCGAGTAAACAAGGGCCAGGGCTGCTGTATGCAGTGTTCTTGTGCCGGCACCCCAGCCTGACCTGACCAGTCGCCTCATCAGTGCAACACGAGATGTTAGCTTCTTGCGCAGTGACTCAAGGTGTCAGCGAAATGTGAGTGACCTGTCCAGAGTCACACCGAGGTAGGTTGGCTCTGGACAAAATGGCAGGGGTGTTCTGCCGCTATGTATTTGGAGCTCACGTTTGGCCTCCCTGTTGTTTAGCTGGAAGGCTGCCAACACCGTTTTTGCCTCGCTGAGCTTCAATCTCCATTTCCAGAGGTATGCCACTAGTGTCTGCATGTCCTGGCTCAGAGTCCCCTCCAATGACTGCCAGTCTCCAGCGGAGTACACCAGCACTAGGTCGTCTGCATAGGCATACTTCTGCGAGACTGTGTCAGGCAAGTCATACGTGTAGATGTTATAGAGGAGGGGGGCTAGGACAGACCCCCCAGGGACCCCCCACCATTCTTGAGGCGTCATAACCTGCTTCGCTGTCCGCTACCAGTGGTAAGGGTAAAGCTGTGGTTTCGGACAAGCTCCATGATCATACTGACCATGTGCCTGTCTGGCAGCAGGCAGAGCAGTTTGCAGGTGAAGCCGCGGTGCCATACAGTATCGTAGGCAGCTGTCAGGTCTAAGAAAACGGCTCCGGCCTTCTTAGTCCTCGATGTCTTGTGTCATCAAAGTGACTTGGTCTATGGTCAATCTCCCGTGTTGGAACCCGGCCTGCTCCTGGGGGAGCAGTGGGTCGATGATTGGTTCGACGCGGGCGTAGATGAGACGCTCGAGGATCCCTGCAGGCTTGTTCGGCTTAGGGATCGCGACAACTAGGGCTCTTCTCCAGATTTTGGGGACCTTGAGTTGGCACAAGCAGGAAGAGAGGAAGGCTCTTAACCAGGACTCCATGCCGCACAGGGCAGGTGCGGCATGGAGTATAAGCTCCGGGCAGATGAAATCAGGACCCGGGGCTTTACCTGGTTTTAGGTGCTGGAGGGCGGCAGTGAACTCCTCTGGCGTGAATTCACCAGAGATGTTGTTGCTCCAGAGGTCAGACACTTCTTTTTCCACGAGTCGAGATGAGTCGCGGTCTTTGCCCTCGAATACCCCATTTTTCACAAATTGCGAAGCAATTTAATTTGGTTTGCAGAAATGGGGCAGTGATGAGGGGGGTGTCTAGACCTGCCAGTAAGGTTGTTAAGGATACTCCATGCCTTGCGGCTGGAGTGCTAGAAGTCGATCGTATTGACAGCCTCCTCCCAGCGCTCTTGTCTCCTCTGGCTGAGTCTTGACAGCAGGGCTGTAGCAGCCCTGTTGGACTCGGTTCCTGCAGGAGCCTGGTGGAAGGCGTGGTAGAGGTTCTCGCACTCCTCATCCCAGCACGGTTTGTAGCTGTTACGACATCCACGTGGGATGGATTTTTTAGCTGCTTTCGCTACCATGCTGCAGAAGTCCTGATACGCCTCATCCACATTGTTGGTATTAGGCGATGGAAGATGCCTCATGGATTTGTTGGTGAGGAGGCGAAAGCGCTTCCAGTTGGCCTTTCGGAAGTTCCATCGCTTCACCGGCTCGCTCGGGACAAGGTCCACGAGTTTAGGCATGGCTATCAGCGATGGTCGATGTTGGGACCGCGGGAACTTTCCGAGCACACATCTGTCAGGGAGCCGATATATATATAGTCCTGATGAGCTCACTATAGTCCTGATGAGCGCACTATAGTCCTGATGAGCTCACTATATAGTCCTGATGAGCTCACTATAGTCCTGATGAGCACACTATAGTCCGCTACATAGAGCTCCCTAGATAGTGAGTAGGGAGCAGTGAATGAGTGGATGATTTTGGACACAGCCTCTGTTTATAAGCTGATGATAAAAAGTGTAAGGCTACTTTTATTGTGACGGGTTTAACAGGAAGTGGAAATGCCTACCTTCTTCCCTTTGTTGTATGGCATTTTCAGAGTGAAATGTAGTATTTTGCTCTGTGTATATTATGTATATTATTTGAAGTTATAAATACATACTTCTAGTTGACCACAACCATGTCAACCTTAACCGTGTTTATTCCTCCCTCTAGTGACATCACAAGTGGGAGTGTTCTGTTACTGTTGTTTAATTGTACATTTTATTTAACACAACATTATTTCTAATTAAGTAAATTCAATATTTTCTGTGACAGGTAGTGGTTCTTCTAAGAAATACAGGAAGTTGGTAACAGGAAGTCACCTTTAACCTCCCATGCAACTTTAGTCAGGAAGTAAACACTCATGGCAGGGAGAACAGCTATTTTCAGGTCACGTGTTTCAATCAGCAAACATCTGCTCACATCTTATGCCATTCGTAGCATCGTTGGTATGTAATGTAACCCTTTATTCTTACCTACAATTGCAACTCATTATTTGGTATAAAAACATTGTTTTGTGAAGTTTTATGTAAAAAGGTTACCAAGCTATTCTCGGTGGATTTCATTCATACCCAATGCTATGTTTATAGTCACCACGAGTTCATAGTAAAATACAGTGATTGACAATATGTTAAAATAAGAATGTTATGGGTCACTTGATTGATAGTTCATATAGATAAATATGCAATACATATGTAAATATGTAAGAGTGTAATTGCAAGGTATATACAGTAAGCATAGTTTTTCTTTATGCTTTTTGTCTTTTCTTAGTTTCACCCTTTTGCTAATCATTAAACCTGCGGACAAACAGATAACTGTCTCCAGAGTCTTGATGAACGGAAGGTATTTAACTTACTGCCAAAGAGCGGCACAGGGAGTGTCCACCCAGATCTATGATGGATAGATAGATAGATACGCCTACCGGTTGGTACAGTCCACTGGAGACGGATCTACTCATACATCGGTATAGTAACTGCTCAATTCAAACCATCACTTTGTTTGTATCTGTTTGTAACAGATTGTGTGAAATAAACACATTGAACCTGAAGTTGAGTGACTTGTGTCTATAACTACTGGGAGAAGAGTCTATTTCTTATTAATAAAAAACAAACAAACAAAAAAGTGTTTCTTATTCAATACATATTTGTGTGTTTCATTTCAATAAATATTTAGATTTGCTGTATTACTTTGTGTTGTCTGTTTATTTATTTCTGTTGAAAATATAATTTTGAGACCTATGTGAGTATTAGTACTGCTGCAATGGTACTTGAGGTATTTCCAGCCTTGAAATATAATTGATATGCTTGGTAAGACCGAGTAAGTCCTCACTTTAGAGGCCAGGTTGGGCGAAGCCTCTTCCCATGATCTGCATGAGTAGGTGGACGTTGTATGCCTGTTTTACCCAGGCTAGTGATTTGTATTGCATGTATTTTAGGTTTACAGCAACTCTGGGTTCATGAAATGTTTTTTGCTTGGGAACAACGCGGGGAGTTGACTTTGTTTGGATTGGACTCCTTATATCGTGATACGATTTTAGCGTTATGTAATAAAGGTTGGGATACAACTGATGAACTGATGTTCATTTTTCATTTAGTTACGTGCACATGTAAAGTAAAGTAATGAACCGGGTAAACGAGGCAAGGTTATGTATTCATCGATGGATAGAAAAATGAAAAAATCTCATCACTAAACATCACCACATCTCATTGGTGTCCTTATTCAAAGACTCGACATAAAATACACTGCAGATCCTTGTGAAAAATGTAAAACTACAATAATGATTTCCGAAAGTGGGTTCAATCAAATGAAACTGAATTAGTGGGAATACTTTGAGTAAAGAGACATTGAACTTCACATTATTAGAACATGGGTGGGGGTGACTGTCATTTAGTAAATACAATAATCAATTAGTAGATAAAGCATTTATCTTTATTTCAAAAAGAAGCTATGATCCTCTAAATGGAAAAAATAAAATAAACTAGATGTGTGACCTTGATGTAACATTGATATGCAGGTTTCTTTTATACCTGGACAGAATACTAATTAATGCTCCTCCGACAATATTTGTTGATTTGTGAGTTTTATTTTTCGTTTGAGCTACGACTGCCCTTGTGTTTGTTTACCATAACTCATGGAATTAGCACTGAATTCCCACTCTACAAGTGAGAAATGAGCGTTGAGTTCTGTGTCAGGTTAGAGCAATAAGCAATAGGAGACACCCAGAATACTGCCGGAACAAGTGCCTTGATCAAGGACACTTTATAAAGGAGTGACTATTTGTTAGCAGCAATTAAAGCAGACATCACACATCAATTCATTCATTCATTAGATTACGGTGGAACAAAGAATGGTACACAACATGCAACAGAGCGCCAATTCATAATGGACAAACAGACTAAGCTATTGCCAATTTGCGATATTGGACCCCAAGTGGAAAGGTGACTTTGTAATACATATTTGGAATGGATCCCCCTTCTTTGCCATCTGCACATGGACACCGTTGTTCATAATCACGTGCTGATTAAGACGCCATAACCCCTGCTGACAGTGACTTATCAGCTCATCACATTGACATCAATAAAATGGCCGCCAACCAAATGATCTCTTTACGTTGAGAAATGTGCACTGAAGACTGTTCTCCTTTGTGTTTCCTGAGCATTTGGTGGTGCTGTGTGGAACTACTAGTGTCATTAGAAGACAGTGGGGGAAAGCACATATGCGCACACAGACACACAAACATGCACACACACGCACGCACACACATGCACACACACGCACACACATGCACACACGCACGCACACACACATGCACACACATAAAGACAACTGTTTCACACACACTTTAGCAGGCTCATATCAACACACATGAACACAGACATGCACAGACACTAAAGCACACACACACACACACACAGCTCACTTTGGCCGCAGGCGTTGCATTTCAGAGTTTCATTTGCTTGATTAAATCATATTTGCATATGGAAATGGTTTGAAGATGATATTAATTTGTTATATTCAAAGGAGAATTACTTTCCCATATTGAAGCTAAATCAGGCAATGGCAATGAGAGTCAGGTGATGATATTGAACTTTGTTCAGTCAGGGCCATTTTACACACATGCGCACACACACACACACACACACACAAGCGCACACACTATACATGCATACACGAGCACATACATACTCAAACTATATTCACCGACTCTCGTAACAATATACAAAGTATTTGTGCATACACCCAATTTCACATTCACACACACACACACACATGCACATGTGCGTGCGCACACACACACACACACACACAAGGTATGCACAGTATTTTCATGCACTTTCAAGCAAGCAGGTCCACCATCTGTGTAATCCATCCTAAGGAGTTACTGCGATGTGGTGCTGAGGCATGCACTTAGTTGCCTGTATGCATGCTTGTGCATGTGCCAGTGTGCCAGTGTGCTTGTACTTGTGCATATGTGTATGTATATGAATGTGCAATGCATTCTAAATACAGCTACCTAGTGGGCTGCCTGAAAATCGTGTGACACTTTTTAATGCTTTGAAAATAATCGCACATAATTCTCACACATAGAAATGTCTTGCATTTGTATGTGTCAATACGATTCTTAGGCAGAAATAAGGTGACAATTATGTGAAAATATATAGAAGTATATAGTAATATAGAACAAATATATTATAGTATGTATAAAATGCTGAAAAAATCAATAGATGCACACAGAAAGTATATGTATGTATTCAACAGTATGAAATATGTGTTTATTTTAACATTTGATATAATAAGATACAAAATATGAAATACATTTACACACAGGTTATATGTGTTTATTGACCTGGCCTCTACAATCTGTTCACACCTCTAACCTGGAGCCTGCATCATGAGCCTGCTGTCCACCGTCGATAGGATGGATGGCGAGCGGCTTAAAGAGATCTGAGGGACAACATAACTGACTTGCTCAGGTGGGAGTCTCTCGCCCGCTCTCTCTCTCTCTCTCTCTCTCTCTCTCCATCTCTCAGAGGACCACTGCGGGACCTCCTCCTGAGCCAACTTAACTTATCAGGAGGCGCCGACCAAAAAGAATCAGGCTAATTAATTAAGAGCAGTATTAGTAGTAATGGGATATTATAATATAAATTGCTACATTCTGGAACCAATTTAATCCAATTACTGGAACCCCTCATGAATATAATACCTCCAAAATCACTCCGTCAGAGTCCAAAGGGAGATGTG
>OMKN01061869.1:19091-29798 GCA_900302345.1 Melanonus zugmayeri | reverse complement strand
GCTTAAAGGCTCGCGGTGCCCGGCTCCCTGAGGATGATGAGGGGAAGGGGAGATTGGCACCTAAAGAAACCCCACTACACTTCGCTCCCTACAGTAGCCAGTACAACAACAACAGCGCCGGAGCGAGAGAGAACAAATGAACCGTGCACTACTGGATGACCAACGCTATATAATAGGCCTATATGTCTATAGTGTTATTCTGTGGAATACATATGCAGTGACATATGCTGTTATTGTGGTCTGGGTGCAGTGAACCAGGTCTCAGGGCATGCTGGGTAAGCATGCATGATTAGGATGTATATTATCTATGAGGGTACAGCTCCTGCTGCTGATATGTTATATTTCACACAAAAATGTGTGTTATCGCCCTATAGGATAACCCTATAGGATACTGCGTTAATAATACATTTTATCTTTGACCAGACATTAAGCCTTGGTGTTTGACTGGGCAAAGGTAGGAAGGCATGTATGATTTGAGTTTGCAAGAAATTGTCATCTGCACTCTTACTAAAATAGAAGACCTAAAACCCTTTTGTTACACTAAAATAAAGAAAAATGAAAGACAGTTCGTTACAAATACATTTATTTCAGAAATGTTTAAAAAATGCAAGAATGATATGCTAGATGGAACCATAGCACAACAATGAAACAGAAAAACGCTGCCCTGTGTCAATTTAAAAATGATATAGCCCTTAAATAAATACATTAACAATGAAAGCTTCTTCACAGTCCCACATTGGATCAGATGACGAATCCATTAAATGACAAAAGTAAATATTTAAGTGTTTAATGTGGTTGTGTGTTCAAACAGTCTTCATGCTCTATCTCTGGCACAGATCCTGCAGCAAGATTTGACCCTGTTGCTTAATGTTATCCATAGGACAATAGGGTAAAGTTTGCCTTATACTATTTTTGTATTATCTCTGTTAAACAACTATAGGTCTAGGTCTAATTGATAGAGACTGTGGCTGTTCTCACATAATCCCCTATGAACATTGACACGTCCTGATAAACAGAAGCACACCATACACCAGGGAATGGTAATACGGCATTAGGGAAGAGAGTCCACTGTGAATTTCATTTAACCTATAAAGAGGATCACAACAACGCTAAGGCAAGAGAGCAGTGAAATGTATGAGAGTACCTCTAATTAAACGTGTATCTTCCAGGAGTCCTGAGCGGTGGTGATTGGCCTATAGCAGGGGGTCAGGAGAGGTGCACACCATTACACCACCAAGCTGATGTTTTGCTATTGCGGTTCATGGTTAATAGGTTTTTCTTTAATCCCTTTGTAAAGCCAACAGTGAAAAAGGGTTTTTCACCCCCGCCTCCCCGCTTCTTCCTCAGCAGATTTTAGTGTCTCCCCCAACAAGACATTCTAATACAACTTTTTTTCAAACATGGGTTTGCAACAATGAAAGAGATGAGATCATGTAAAAAACACATCTTGATAAACTGACTTATCAAGATGTGGTTTGTATTAAGGATTTGTTATATTTAAAAAAAAAAAAAAAAAGGCCTCAGCATTTGTTCATTTTTGTCCCCCCCTTTTGCCCACCCAAGTGTGATGCACATGTTCTGCCCAAAGAAGGCATCCTGGGTCCAGTGGGTCCATCGCCTAGAATCCCTAGTGCAATAGAAATGCTTATAAATACGTCAAAAGCCAACACTGTTTGCATGGAATATTTATATTTTATAGTGATTTATTTGTATTTTCTAACTGGAATATTTTTAAAGCTGCAATACACAAATGAAGACATTAGTAGCAATAGTCAGTTCAGCACTTCAACATGTGATGCTCTCTTGTCTTGATGCAACCATTGAAAGGAAAGGATGCATCACATGTCCGAGTATTTGAGCAAATACATGTCTTGAAATATATTATGTAACAAAACATATAATGTAGGAGTTGTGCCTGTAGGCCTAGGTATAATAATAGTCCAACTGGATCATTTGATTGTCATGCTTTTAGATATTTAAAGTTACACAATTCTTTTTAAACAGGAATACAAATTCCATAAATGTTCGCCATATAAAAGAAAGGAACATTAGGGAACATTAGGCCTATTATTAACTGTAGGAATGCATGATATGAATGCATGATTTAAATGAAACTTGAAATAAAATAAAAACAAAGCTGATTCACATTTACAAATCATAATTACATTTCCCACATAGGCCTATTGTGAAAACCGAAATATTAAAATGCAAGGAATTCTAAAGAATGTTCCCAATTTGAGTAGGCCTAGATAAAAGACACCAATTAACTAAGTGATGCCTTAATTGTTGCAAAACTTCAAAATATATTTTTCTAAAACTGGATGTGGTTCTTCTCTTGGGGTTATGTGTTTATTTATGTGTATTGTTCTCAATCCGTGTATCTTCGTATCTAATGACGTGATGCAAAGTCCACTGATTGACTGAACTTACAATGACTAGAAATTGCAAATAAAGGTAAGGGGTCGGTCTGTGAGGTAAGGGCGTGAGGACGAACGATGATTTGCAACGAAGCGACCCTGGAGCGAGCGCGAATTTAACCCAAGTCTCGCGTTGTTTGCCGAGCTCGCCGCTGCAGATTTCAAACTGCGTAGCGACATCATTTTGTGTTGTGTATGCTCAAACAAACCATGGCAGATTTAACTGATTGTGTTTTTCTGGCAGAGGAAAAATCTGAACCCACCGAGTCCGAATTTGAGACTACAGTCGAGGAGAACACTAACGGAGTGAAAACGTAACTAAAGTAGAATGTTTGTTTTGTGGTTAGCAAACGTCGGCTAATGATGGAGAATCGGCTCAGCTAGCCGTTAAGCTAACACGTCTAGCGACGCAGCTTTGACCTTCATCCATGCTGCTTAGCCAGTTGGTATACGGTGGTAGTTCATTGTTTTATTCGCGAAACGTCGATGAAATGCCCCTATTTGTCTTGGTAATACTCGCGAACAGGCCGAATGAAATGACTTCGCTACGCCAGCTAGTCTCCTAGCCACGGCCATGTTTCAGTTGCATCGGTATCGTAGCGTTAGCCACGTTAAGCTAATCAAACACCATTTAAAAAGTGGTTTATTTTTTAAACAAGTCCGATGTACAGATGACTACATTTAAACAAACGCGTAACCCTAACACCGTGAGCCAACTTGTGTTCTCGGTAACAATTTAAAGATGCTCTCTGCATACTGTACACGATGTGTCCGTCTACGCGTCTCTTACGAGTGAATCATTGATTCAATACGCGATCTATTATCTCAAGTGGCTGTTCTCTGACATACGGCTCTGTGTGCTTTTTCTATAGAGATGGCGAAGAAACGCGGGGAACCAACGACAAGTCCGATCCGAAGGAGAAGTCGATTGCGAACAGAAGAGGAAATCGCCACCATCCGTACAAAAACGGTGCTGTGGGAGACAAGAAGGGCGCTCAGAGGAACCGGGTGTTCATTAGTAACATCCCTTATGATATGAAGTGGCAGGCAATTAAAGATCTGATGCGTGAGAAAGGTAATCACGCCCTGCGCTCAAGATGGTCCTTTTCCTCATAGTACTGAACTCTTCTTTCTTTCTTATCAGATTTGATCACGCCGCTAACATTAGTCGGATGATCCTAACCTTTTTGGAAGTACTTGTGAAGATGATTTGGACACGTAGTCTAGTGTGATTATTAAGTCTATTGGGTTCAATTAACTTTTAGCGGTGGACACCCATTTAGTTTGGACTGAATTGTCTGTGAGAAACGGTAGATTATCTCCAGTTTATTTAATGGTATTGTCAGCTCCTAAATGTAACCTCAGACCTGTAGTGGTATTGACTGTTGTACAATTGTGTTGTGTCATATAAATGAATGATTGATATGCATTGTCCTCTGAACTATGGGGTCTTCGAGAGCCTGTATGAAAGGTGAACGGACACCTTTATGATGAACTGCTATGACTGGAATCTTGTTGACCAACTGATCCATGTTGACTTTCCCAGGTTGTCTGTAGCTGGGTTTCTCTTTTGGCCTTGACCTGTGAGTGTCTCAGTGTCCTGCCCAGGAAGGCATGGTGTTGTCTGGTCGGGGCTTGGTCTGGGCTGAATGTTGCTCATGAATTGGTCTTCTCCATCTGTAGCGGCATTGCCAAGGCCAACGGCGACGTGAACGTGGTGACTTAAATCCCTTTTGTTCTCTTGGTATTTTTCCTTTTGTATGTCTCATGTAGTTGGTGAGGTTACATACGTGGAGCTCTTTAAGGATGCAGAAGGAAAGTCAAGGGTAAGTGATGTGGGTGATTCGCTGCAAGAGGTTTTAAATGCCCCCGGCAGCCTTTTTAAAAAAGTTTTCTTATTGGTATTGATTGATTATTTTGGGTCTGTCAGTTACCGAACTGGAGGTGGGTTGTGTCACGAGCCTGAACGTTGGCTACAGATTGATATTTATATTGAAAGGGTGAAGTCTTGTTGATTCTGGAAAACTAGTCTTAACTTATTTGACGGTTAAACCCTTGTTTTTGTTGTGGTCATTTCAATTGGTTTCAAAGATTGTCTGTTTGGCTATTTTCCAAAGGGAAATGTGGAGTGTGTGATTTTGTTTTATTCATTGACCCTGATTCCTTGTCTCAAAATCTCAAATTACTATCGTTTTTTGTAAGTGCCACATTTCTCGTCTCTAAGAAAAACATTTTATATTGAACACAAAAATAACATGCTTTATTCTACAGCTCTAAAGCCACAACAAAGATTTCTCATTTGTTGCAATATATACGATGGTGAACCTCCTAACTGAAATTTCTGAACTTTCTGCATTTTTAATATTTGTTACTAGTGCACAACCTTTTAAATGTAAACAAAAACGTTAAATCATGTTTGGAATGGTGACACGGAGTGTTTCAAACATTTCTCTAACACCATTATCTTTTCTAGACCAAACGGGTCATCTTCCAAATTCATATTTAATTGAGTGCTTTGCCTAACATATTTACACATTTATCCCTTTTTACATTAAGTTTAAGGAAACGAATAGAGCTGGCACATCCAGCACCCAGCCAAACACAGTGAAGTAAAGATTTGGAACTACTTGAAAGCCCATAGAGAAGTGTTATTTATATGCTGTGATTGTAACATTGTCCTGTTTATCTCCTTCACTGCCGGATCTCAATGGGCTTCCTGGTTAGGGTTGTGGGTAAGTAAATCTATCATGTTCTCCCACGTATTCCCTTTCTATCCCATGTGTTCTCTTTCCATCCCAAATCCCAAGCCTGCTTGGGCTCTTCTGATGCCTGTGCCGTCCTTGCCTCTCCAGTGTGGTGGAGTTCAAAGATGAAGAGTTTGTGAAGAAGGCTGTGGACACTATGAATAAACATGACCTGAGTGGTAGGCCACTCAACATCAAGGAGGTGGGGACTATTGGACAGACTACATCGCATCAAAGCAGATTTCTGTCAAAGTAGCTCATTTTTTGTTTATTATTGAAATGTGTTCAGGGAAAAAAACACGTCAGTTTCCCTGTAGACGGACACTCAATTCTCCTTGTGCTCCAGGACCCTGACGGCGAGCACGCGCGCCGGGTGCTGCAGCGCATGGGTGGAATGATGCCGGGCGGCCGGGGGCCAGAGGGAGGCCCGGGTGGGATGAACCTGCCTCCCTCCCTCGCCAACAGCCTCAACATCCCACCAGACATCCTCAACGCCATGCAGGCCGGCCGACTGGGCACCACGGTGTTTGTGGCCAATGTAAGGATGCCAGCGTACCGTTCCCGAGACCCTGGTTGGAAGTTGTTTTGACACAGCGTTATTTTACAAAAAAAGGATATTGTGTTGGTTCCTTCCCATAGCTGGACTTCAAGGTGGGCTGGAAGAAGCTGAAGGAGGTGTTCGCCATGGCGGGTGTGGTGAAGCGGGCCGACGTCAAGGAGGACAAGGACGGCAAGAGCAGGGGCATGGGAACGGTCACCTTTGAGCAGCCGTTGGAGGCTGTGCAAGCCATATGTATCCTGTAACCTATTGGCACGCAAGCGGCCATTTAAGCATGCACAGACACGCACTCGCACAGCAATGCCAGCTCTGGAGCAAGCCTCTTCCTTAACACTGATTTACAGCCATGTTCAACGGACAGATGCTTTTTGACAGACAGATGCATGTAAAAATGGTATGTATCACATTTAACCGGGGATTCACTGATTACATTTATTTGCTGCAAATACTGAATTCCAACTAACGAGACCCCGTACTGATCCAATTGATTACTTTTACCATACAAAATCAAGTGAATTTGATTGAATATCTGTAATGGAAGTAATAATTAACTAGATGTATCTGGGAGAATTGGTAACTGACAGTAACTGAGACACCTGCTTAGATTGATGGGTTATGTCATCGCCCTACATAAAGGTTATCACTATATTTAATTCTGCAAGAACGTGCCTCAATGTGTTTGTCATTTACAAATACTTGTTCCTTCATTTTAGGATGAGAAGTCGCTACCAAATGAAGATTTCCGTCAAGTGGAAAAAGCACCTCAGTTGCCAAGTAAGTCCGCATTAGTTCCGACACTTAGAGCGAGCAATAAAACCCACGATGGCTTCAAAGGCAAAGACAAATACAGTTCTCATTGAACGCTGGCCTGTATAAGCTGTCAAGAGTTCCCCACAGTGCTCTGTAAATGATGGAGCAGCACCTCCAGACAATGAAACCCATTTCCTTTACACTACGATTGCCGTGTTAACACTTTTGTCCCAATTTGAGCACCGTACCAAAATGGTAAAATCAATCAATGAAAATGTTGATCCATTTGACTCATTCAAAAGAACAAATGTAGGTGAAGAATGCTAATTGATGTAACAAAGTGGCTCATTAAGTGCTTAAACTCGGATAGAGATTATAAATCATGTAAAAATATACATTTGTATTCATTTAGTGATTTGATAACTGACTTAGGAAATATGAATAAATGAATGCACAACTAAGATCTGTGTTGACCCGTGATTCATAAAACAAAAGTCCTAACTGTATCTACGTTCTACACACCATGACTGACTGCCTCTCTTGGATGACTGCTGTAGAAGCCCACAGTAGTTCGTTCCAAGAATGGACTTTAATCTACTTCCAATTTCTGAATCGCTTGTGCTCTCTTCTCATCCTCTCCGCAGGGGGTCTTGGAGGCATCGGCATGGGCCTGGGACCAGGTGGGCAGCCCATCAATGCCAACACTGTCGGAGGAGGTGGAGGCATGGGCTCCATGGGGCCTGGAGGTCAGTTCCTAGAGGTCTTCAATTAACCAAATAATAGCGGACAGACAGTTCATTTCTCAACCGCTCAGCCATTATGCGCAGCCATATGTGCTACCTCCAACATCATTAATTTTTTAGTCTTCCAAGCTGCTATAGCAGAAGACGTGGCTATAGAACAAGGCTGATGCGCTGGTTCTCTCCCTTAGGTATGGACGGCCCTGGGTTCAGCGGTATGAACAGGCTTGGAGGAGGTAAGACTGTTGCTTTTTGTTTTACACTGCTTTTCTTTCCATCTCTCACCGCATCCGCCAAACTCATTTGTTTTGCTCAGGTGAATAGAAGCACTACGCAGTTTAAATGTGTTGCTGGCCTCCCACAGGATTGGGTGGTGGTGGAGGCTTCGGGGGCATGGATAATATGGGCAACATGGGACATGGCATGACACCCATGGGCCGGATGGGAGGTAAAAATGGGAGGAAATGCAGTAAATGTTAACGCTGGCTTCTCACCTTCTAGAGGCGCAGCACTACGTACTCCTAGACAGTACTGTTTTATTTTATTCTATATTTATGTACTTTCATTTTTTTTTTTAAATACATTTGATTCTATATGTATTCTCTTGACTAATGTATACATATACCCGTCATCAGGAATGGGTGGTATGGACTTTGGCCGCAGTGACATGCAGATGAACCAAGGATTCGGAAATTCCTTTGGAGCGATGGGTACGTGCTGGTTTGTTCCTCGTCACCGAGTACTGTTGCCGTCTGTTCTAATCGGACACGCGTTGTGTGTGGTGTATATCTGACTGGATGCGTCTTCCCTTGCTGTCTGTTCTAATTGGATGCGTGTCCTGTTGTGGTGTATTCTAACTGGATGCACGCCGGCATGCTGTCTCTCCTCAGCAGGTGGTTATGGTGGAGGCATGGGGAATGCTGGCATGGGTCACATGGGCACTGGAATAGGTACATCCTTCATTCCACCCCTTCTCCCCAGCCCCGGTTCCTCTGTTCCCATTTCCCTTTGTGTTAATCATCAGTTCAGCCCGAGAGACGCAAAGGTGGACACACGCTAGTAACGTCCATAGCTGTTGCCGCTCACAATCTTTTTGATTACTTTTAGTTTTTATATCATTAAAAAGCTGTGGATTTTTATACATATAAATTAAAGGGGCGTCATACAATTAAAGGGGAACTGATGAATGCTTCATTCAGACAGGCATGTTTTTAACACGTTCACCACGTCGCATCTACAGTGCCATCCTCGGATGTTACCATGGCTACCAGAAAGCAAATGTAAATCTGTAAGGTTCACGGCAGTAAAGCCGTGTCTCGCCGCTTGTGCATGCTTGTAATCGGGGTGACGTTCCTGCACTTAACCTGCTGTATGAGCACCATTTCCACACCCTCCATTGTCTTTAAACTACAGCATGGATTCATGTGTCATGTATTCCACGTTCTCTAATGAAACGTGATGTGCACTGTTTCAGTCACTAAGTGGAGAATATTCTAAACATGAACTATATCGTTTGTAAATGAGCCTAGCACTCCCTAATCTTAACGCGATCATACCCGTTACGACGCAGTGGACTTTAACAGGATATTATGGGATAAATGATGGGTAATAAAGATAATCGTTTTTATATAACAAGTTAATGAAGTTGTTAAATGGTGAGGTATTAATTGTTGTTTGTCGTGTTTTGAATTGCAGGCGGCGGCGGGATGGGCAACATGGCGATGGGCTCCGGCATTAACCGCATGGGCATGGCCGGGATGGACATGAGCCGGGGCTTCGGGGGCTTCGGAGGGGCCGGGCGGGGCGGCGCTCACATGGGCGGAGCCATGTCCGACAGGGTCTCCGGCGCCAAAGGAGGCTGTGTGATATTTGTGAGAAATGTAAGTGCAGGAGTCATCTCTGGCAGCAAGCCTTCAGCAGATCTTCCTTATGGGAAATCCGCCAACGCGTATCGGGTCCGGGAAAGTGCTCCCCCTTTTTTTTTTACGCTTATTGATTGAATAAAGGTGTGGATGGAAGGTGAAATGAATTGTGTTCAATATACGGTGCTAAACTCTCCCACATGCATTTTCCATATGTCATATTTCTGTGAACACAAATCTTCTTTGTCTTTCAGCTCTCCTATGACCTGAATTGGCAGAAGCTCAAAGAGAGTTTCAGCCACTGCGGTAGGTCTTTTCATGGATTATATACTGCTTATTTAATGCCCATGTTTCATATTAAGGAAAAAAAAAGGTGCCCCCCCCCCGCGGAGTGCAACACAGATTGTTGAAGTAGAAGATGAGCTACTAAATCTTCAGTTTAAGGGGTTTATGGGCACTTTGAAGATCTGCACTTAAAATTCTTCCCTTCACGTCTCTGGTGGGACCCGCAGGCCAAGTGATGTTCGCAGACGTCAAGATGGAGAACGGCAGGTCCAAGGGCTGCGGCACGGTGAGGTTCGACTCCCCGGAGAGCGCCGAGCAGGCCTGCAGGATGATGAACGGAACCAAAATCAATGGCAGAGAAGTGGACGTACGCATCGACCGCAACGTCTAGATGCCATGACGACGACGCCACCACCCTCCTCCCACGGCAGCGACACCGTGTCCTTGCTCGCCAAATCTTTTTCGTTTTGTTTTAAAAACACTTTTTAATTCCATATTTTCATGTCTGCCATTTCACATACTGTTGGTTGTTAATTAAAGGTTTTTTTTCTCCCTCTTTTATCTTTTTTGTTTTGTAAACCTCCCATTTCTTTTTTTTTGGGTAGTTTATTTGAAAAAATAAACTTTTTAATTTTTAAGTCTGCCTATTGTCTATGTACTCATGTATAAAAGCCTTTTGGATTGTTTCCATTGAAAATATTAAATGAAGATTGCGTACTTTTCAATAGGACATTGGCCTAGTTAACGCCAGTACTGAATAGATGGGTAAACGGGGTATAGAGTATAAACAAGTTGAACTATGTTTATAGGTATTTTTTTCATAAATGTATGACTCTTAATCTTGGGATTAATGTAATCCCCTTTCCCTATCACATCCAGTTAAGCGAGGACAACGGCAACAATCCAAAGTGTTGTCATTTGACTTTTTACGACAGACTGCAGATGGCAAGCATAAAGTTTACTAGTCCAATCAGTAATGGGCTCGTCATTAAAACAATTTCAGATGAATTTAAAGACAATGAGGCTCTAAATTGAATTTACAGTTTATTTCCGAGTTTACATATTTCATTTCCTGAGTTTGGTTAATTTAAATGTCCTGATGCCTCTGCTTGCAGCACACATTATACAAGGTCATGTCCGAGTCTGTGCAGCATGCGTATGAATAGAGCCATGGAAAACCCAGAAGGCGTTTCAGGGCATATTAAAGAGTTTATAAGGTTAGTAATAAATATTGTAGTCTGGTTCTTGACAGTCTCATAGAAAGCACCTTTAACAAGACCAGTAACATGATGAGGGACCATTCTCTGTCGTAGATCTAACCAGCAGCCTTCCATAACACACAGCTGGCGG
>OMKN01061835.1:1870-13552 GCA_900302345.1 Melanonus zugmayeri | reverse complement strand
GGATGATATCCCGACGAGAGCCTGACGTGGCACCCAGAGCCTGGCAGAAAGCCTTCCACACTTGGGAGGAGAATTGTGGCCCGCGGTCAGAGACAATGTCTCTGATGGAGTACCAGCAGGTCCGCCGTCTCTCTGGCGGAAGGCAGTTTCGGCAGCGGGATGAAGTGGACGGCCTTGGAGAACCGGTCTACCACGGTTAGAATGGTGGTGTTGCCAGAAGATGGAGGGAGACCGGTGACAAAATCGACCGCTATATGAGACCAAGGACGGCCGGGAGTGGGTAGTGGATGCAACAGTCCAGCCGGGGGTTGGTGAGAGGACTTGCTCCGGGCGCAGACCGAGCAGGGGGACACGAAGGCACGGACGTCCCGGACCATGGACGGCCACCAAAAACTCTGCCTGATGACCGAACCACGAGACCAATCGAGGTGAGGGTTATGAAGCGCTAACCAGGGCCAACCTAACACCACCAGAGCGTGCGGTGAAGAGATTACATTTAGCTGTATGTGTTCCCGGTGATTACCCGAAAGGACTAATGTAAGAGGAGCCGAACGGTGAGTGATGCGAGCTAAAAACGTCCCGTCAAGTGCATTAACCGTCAGTGGAGTAGGGAGAGGCTCTATAGGAATTCCCGCTTGGGAAACGAGGGACTCATCGATAAAGCCATCGGATTAATACAGATACATTAAGGAGCAGGTAGGGAAGAGGAGAGGAGAGGAAAAGAGAGGAGAGGAGAGGATAACAAGAGGGTACCTTGTGCCACACTGTTCCCATGAAGTTAAGTGATGAGTTATTCAAAACAACCGGGCATTTCAGACTGCAGGAGTTCCCCTGGGCGCAGTGTGTAAGGAAAAGGTTCACATTCTGTCCAGTCGGGCTCACAGTCAAACTGAAGCAGCAAGTGCAGCTTGAACTCCTGTTACATCCAAAGAAATCCAGTTACCAGACTTTTACACTCCCCAAGAAATCGAAATGTCACTGTTTTTATTTGTGTTCCCACGTTCAGGGCACACAATTAGACATGGATAGATATTTACCTTCTTAGTACAATATGTATGTTCATACATGTATGTGGTAGACTGGCCTACCACGCCCAGGGTTGTGTGGTGAAAGGAGCAGACGCGGGCACAAGACCACCAGCAATGGGACTTTATTTGTACAAGCCCCGTAGGGATACAGGGTATCCCTTCTAACCCCGCTGGGAAAATCAAAATACTCAAACGGTCAACACTGGCGAGTGAGGAGGCGATCGGGCGTGTTTGTCAAGTGCGCCGGCTTCGTGGGGAGTCTTATAGATCTATAATTTGTATTTATTTTTTTATCAAAAATGCAACATCAAACATCTAGAGCTTAGGTTCTGGGCTGTCCATGTATCTAACTGTCTGTCTGACTGACATTGACATTTCATCTTCTCTGGTTTAATGGAAGTAAACCCTGACTTGAGGGACTTCCGATTTGCTGTGTCAAACTGTTTCCTAGAAACATAGACGGTGGGTGAAATATTTGTTTGGGAAGGCTATCGGTTCATTAGGGAAGGCTTGGGGGGCGCTAGCGCTAGGTTTCCACTCACGATCGGGTTGTTGACGTGCATGTTATTGTGCATTTCTCAAATGCACAATAAGATAAACAAGTCACATTTAAAAGTATAAGTATTATCAAAGTAACAAGAAGAGTAATAATACAAGTATTTTAAAAAGTATAACAAGTATTCAAGTGTGTAGGCCTATAGTTTGGTAGTTTGGAGATTTGCAAGCAACAGCTCTTTCCTCTTTAGTTCGTTTATTATTAGGTCTATTATTCATATTGACAATTAATTCATAATTAATAATTCTTAATATGAATAATAATACACGATCAGAGCTCTGTTCTGAATGATAATAGATCAACATAGTAACAGTTACACCTTATGGGCTCCATAAGGACTTGTTGTGTTAGGGCCGATGAACATTGTTATTACATAATAATAACAATAATAGATTTACTTATTCCAATAAAGCCAGTCAGGCTACTTACTGTATTCGAACATATTGTAACAGTTGGCAGGCCTACATTTAGACGCACAAGAGCAAGCTTGGAAACAAATAAGTTGTTGTATCCAAATGAATAAGCTATACGATGGAGTCGAATTAACAAATTAATTTCAATTGACTTAATGAACGTGAGGCCTGTAACACAAACACAAACAAGCCTGCACGACCTGATTGGTATAAATGTTGATCCAGCGCTCAGATGAACACTGATGCGCCATGACGCACAAGAACCCCCCCCCCCCCCCCGGCGGGTTCCCGAGGCGCTCGCTGGCTCTTTGGGTCGATGTGACCGACCTGACCTCTGTCTTCCTAAAGAGATGTTCATTCTCTCGTGCTAATCAGTAATCAACACCGGCCGAAGGGCATATCTTGTGCCGTGCGGGGGGTGCCTAACCTATTGTGAGACTGTTGTGGCAACCAACACCACCGCCGCCGCCGGTTGGTCTTGTCACTCAAGGATTTTTCAAGCTGAATAGCTGGGGAATAACTAACAGCGGAGACTTTTAGCACAGCCAGCTGGTTTCTCGTTTTGCAGTAGACATTTTTGAATACCGGTGTGTTGGTCTGCTGAAATCTGAAATCTTTATAAGATGACTGATTTGCTGCATCTGCCGTCCGACGCGGAGAGGAACGTCTTACCCACTCTGTCGTGGCTCAGCGAAACCGGTCGGCACAAGTTTGAATCATGTGGTTGTGGTTATTTCTGAAAAATATTCAATATTCAACACATGCTAAATCATTGTTGGTAGTAATCTTTATAAAATCGTTTGTTTCTGATATTGTTTTAGATATCGACAGCATTTGGGGGTACGTTGCAGATTACATTGAACATCAAATGACTTCACAGAAGGTGTCTGTCTGTCTGCCTACCTGTGTCTGTCTCACTGTCTGTCTGTCTGCCCAACAATAACAGCAGATTATTGATACATTATTGATAGTAGATAAGTTGTCACTGTGAGTAACAGATCGGTGGTTGTTAACAGGGGGTCCACGTGGCAGGTTTGGGAACCTTCACGTTCTCCCAAATAAAGCTTGATGTGGGAAACCAGTTGGTGGTGATCCAGAGACCCACCTTCCTCCTGGCTGAGAAGCTGGCCCAGTCCCAGAACCTGAAGCAACAGAAACCCCTCGCTACAGGTCAGAGAACACAGCAAGATACACACAGCAAGATACACCGAGGGTAATGAAGGCACCAAGAGGAAGTGTGCAGTTGCCAGCGATCTCTATTTTGTCAAAAGAGATCGGGACAGCGAATGCCCGACGATCCTGCTGGCAATCAACTTAAAATACTTAACATACTTTAAAAACAAAAGAACGGAAACAATCCAGGCGCGTAGCTGCGTGTACCTTGGCGATCGGCCATCTGGAAACATAGGACCTCCCCACAGCCTCACTGTGGGGAGAGCAAACAGATATCAGTATTAATACAGGTACGTTAATTATGCTCACCACCCACAGCTGCATCGATCCCAGGACTTGGCCACCCTGCCCCCTTTGTTTACAACCCAATGCCAACACAGCAAGATACACACAACAAGATACACACAGCAAGATACACACAACAAGAGACACAAACAAGATACACACAACAAGATACACACAGCAAGATACACACAACAAGATAACAAGATACACAAACAAGATACACACAACAAGATACACAGCAAGATAACACAGCAAGATATACACAGCAAGATACACAGCAAGATACACAACAAGATACACACAGCAAGATACACACAACAAGATACACAGCAAGATACACACAACAAGATACACACAACAAGATACACATGACAACATACACACAGCAAGATACACACAACAAGGTTTGGATGGCTTCTTACTGGGGTTCTCTTTAGATTCGATCTCAAGATCCAGATCCAACAGGATATCCTCCCATCTTCCCCATTGACAATTAGTCGCTTTTGTACTTTCCACCATTCCTTTCCATAGGAATCGATGCACTTGACTGCTTGTAATAACTTTAATTCTCTGGCCTTGCGTTAGCTCTTTCATAGAAGACCAATATTTAGCCAGCACTGCTAGCTCTTTTTCCTCCGGTGGGTAACACCATGCCCCCTCCTTTGTTACCCACCTTCACCATTGCATCATCTTCGTCACAGCTGACCTCTGCCACTAACCTAGTTTCAGGGCTTCTCAGTTCCAACCGTAAAGCTGATCGTATTTCTTTCTTTAGTATTTCCAGGTCATTTTGATTTGTGGCCGTCCATTGTCACTTTTTGCTAATCTGCTCTTCTTCATCACCTCTTGTCTTTCTCAAACACGCGTATAAAGGCATATTTCTGGTAACTGGGGACATGATCTCTCACGTAGTTACACAAACCTAGAATCTTCTGTAGGTCATTCTCTGACGTGGGGGGGATGGATTTGCTCTATTTTATCCCTGTATCTGTCCGAAAGCCCTAGATCCACAGCCACTTGAAACCCAGAGTAATTCACCTGGAATTGGTCAAACTGACACTTCTTTAGATTGAGTTTCAGCCCCACAAACGTGAGTCGCTCAGCTACCTCTCGTATTCTCGCCAGATGTTCTTCTTCAGTGTCGTCAGCTATGAACATGTCGTCAATGTAAACTGTTGCCCCGAGACCATCCAACACATTCATCACAGCTGAATGAAACACATTAGGGCAGTTCTTGTATCCCTGTGGCAACCTCTTCCATACGTATGCTTTGCCCTTGTGCGTGAACGCTGTCTTGCCTTGGGATTGCTGGGCTATCCTCAAGGAGAAACATCCATTGGCTAAATCTATGCATGACTTAAACCTCTTCAGTTGCAGAGTTTTCAAGGCACCCTGCGGGTTAGTCAGACTAGCCCTATTAGCTAACATGCGTCTGTTAAGCCACCTCCCGCCGATTCAGGTTTCTTCACCGCTTGTATCGGACTATTAGTTACGGGATTGGGCTCTTCTCTAATGATTCCTAACTGGCTTACTATTTTATCCATTTCTTCGACAGCTCCGGGGTTCAGCGGGTATTGTCGTACCGGGGGGTGCACACCCCCTTCTCCACAATCATTCTTGAATCTAGCTGCATCAGCCCGTTCCATTATTCCTCTCAGTACCTTCTTTCCTTCGCTTCCATCACTATCTTCCATTTTTTGTTTGGTTATCTCGGGAATATGCATGGGTTTGTACCACGTCGTGGTCTCTTTATCCTGGCCGTCCTATGCGAATTGCTCTAGCCCACAGCGCAGAGATACGGTGCTTCACCGGGCTTTGTTGATTTGGGGGTCTATGTAATTCTTTTAAATCCCTCATAGCTACTAGATTATTGGGACCCAGTAACCACACCACCCCTTTCCAAACTTTGGTCCTGCATTGTTGTAACCGCTTCTTCGATCCCCCTATTTAGCCCTTCCATAGTTGTTTCTGGATCCTTGGTCCCCCGATTCCTCCTGGACGTTCAGACTTTGGAACTTCTGTGTTACTTGTCTCTCATCTCATCGAATTTGCTTTCCCCTGGCTCGAGTTGGACCCGGACACTGATTTGCTGTTCCCTTTCTCACCTTTCTTGGATTCCTGGGCATGCTCTTTCTTACGTTTCTCTCTGTAGTGTTGCTCCCCCAGGTCCCATCTTCGTACTGCCCTTTTCATGTCTTTCAACGTGGTCTCCAGTACCGGCCTTGTCCGAAACTTGATTTCCCCTTTTCTGCCTTTTATTACATATCTCAAGGCCCTTACTAACCTTGTAGGGAGAATATCTTTCTGCAGCCTGCTAAACACCTGAGCTAGTGTTCCGCCTTTCTCCAACCAGTCTCTGGCCCGATCTAGGTGCTCTTCCTCGTCACCACCTTCCTCGGTCACCAGGTGTTCATAATGTGCTCTAGCTTTTTCACGGGGGTCCATGAGATGCCCCATCACCGAGGACAGCCACATTCTCTTGGCCCCCTCACCTGCCGTGGTACCCTCCACTAGGGTCCCTACTCTCTTCACATAGTCCCAGACCTCTTCCTCTGGCTCTCTTGGCTTTACTAGTACCTGCAGCTTCTTGAGCTCCTGCCACTTGGGGAGCTCTGGGCCTGTTGTCCCCTACTCTATCCTCTTTACAGGCTTCAAGAGCCCTGTCCTCTTCATCCTCTGATATATATCTTATTTCGTCAGCCCTTATCTGCTTGATACAGGTATATGTGGTTTTCTTCAGTCTCCTGAGCATCACATCATGGACGATGGTTAAGTAGCCCGCTCGGAAGTTATTGGTAAGGTCACTACAACTAGCCAAAGTCGAGCTTTTGGGCATCATCAGGAAACCTGCCTATTCATCTAGCATGGATTTTGGTGTCTGGATTTCCCTTCCAAGCTTCAGGGATATAATAACTTTCTTGCCCTACTGCTGGGATGTATGTTGTGCGACCATCTCGAGTCCACCCCTGTTTTTCTGTTCCCCCGGTGGCATCCTACTCATAGGCTTGCGTAGTCCAGTCTTGCACAATTTGTCGCGGAGACCAGACTTTCCTCCTCGTCTTCGAAGCTGTTGGCCCCTTCATCACCTTTGTGGTCACTGACGTCTGATCCAGAGGCCGTGTCTATAGTGTCTTGTGGGGTTCTATGTACTGCTCCCCCACCTGTGGATACAGGAGGTGCAGGTACCTTGCCAGATGGTGATGAGTACACAAGTCTCTTAACGAGCACAGGCCATTCTGGTGTTTCCTCCCGGAGTGCAAGCTTATGGGTTGATTCTTTTGTTGCTTTCCTCCCTTGATCACCTGCTTTGGTTCTCGCCGGTTCTTCTCCCCCCTTTACTACGGCCTTTCTCTCTCTACCACCGGCTGGCTGATGAAGGCATTTTTGCTTGCGTGCTTCCTCTTGCCTTCCAGTGTAGACAATCACAACTTCCTTACTGGGCCCCTCCATAGGATCCGTCCTTGGCAAGAGTTGAATTGTTCCCCAGGCAATGTTGTCCGCGTCCTCCCAGGACACCCCTGGGGACATTATCCCATTCAGGCAGATCACGACCCTTTGTAGCTGTCTTTCTCGGGCAAATATCAGGCCCTGCTCCAACATAGCAGGGCCAACATCATAGCTCCACGGTGACTCACGATCCTTTGTTTTTCCACACTACTCCCCACGGTCACATGTACGATGCCATGGCATGGAAGATCACCTCCACTGGTCATCATCACACCGTGCTCTTTCCCCTTGTCCTGACTGGGCCGTATACACTCCTTCACCTCTTTTAGGTAACCTCCTCCGCCCTCATTTCTAAACTTCTTGTGCAAGGTCTTCCATCTATGGTCGGTAAAAACTATCAATCCGTCTGCCGTGATGTCCCATGGGCTCCCTACCCAATAATGGACATGTATCCCATTTTTACATATGAGCTTCCAAGTTGTACCCGGTAGCAGTGTCAACGGTTGCATATGTTCACGATCTGGCTCCCCTCTCTCCCTACTCTTACTTCGTCTCTTCCTCAGGACTTCCATGGCCTGCGTTATCTTAGTGACTATCGCTTTAGTCTCCGTCTAAGGCCCCTGGGGCAACCGAAATCGAGGAGATAACTGTGTCTGATCCACCTTTGACTCCTCCGAAGGTGGATCAGACTCCTCCGTGAGTCTAGCCAACTCCTCCGACTCAGCCTCATATTCTTCCTCCGGTGGCTCCTCAGTAGGGCCTGCATTTTCACAATCCGCCAGGCGCCTATGGCAGTCCTCATGTTCGATAAACTGGGGGGCCGCCCTCGTTAACACCACATTAAACCCTGTACTACTAGCTAACATCTTCACTATAGGGTCATACTTGACGGATGGGCTGATGACTAAGGTTATCTTAACTCCGTTCCATTCTTCCACTATCATTACCCAACAGTCCAGCCATTCCTGTATCCTGACTTTAGTGGCTGACTTTAGTGGCTGCTAATGGGCACCTCAAGCCTAACACCAGTTGATTATCTTCGACAACCCTGGTCTTTGCTGTTCACTTCTGCCTTTACTATTTCTTGCCATGGTTCCTCCAGCGGCTTATTGTGCCTCCAAAGATGATCTCGAACCGTCTGGTGCCAAATGCCGATCCCATCTCCCCAGAATATAATCTGATTTGGGAGGGCCCCTGGGTGGCCTTTCCTCCTGCAAGGGGACAGCTCTCGATACGACAGGGGCCGATCGCGTTGCCCCCTCTGTGCTTCCTGGCTCCAGGACCCTCGCGTTATAATGTGTCTACTTGTCTCTCTGGGTTGTACGTAGCATCCGATGGATTCCAGAGAAAGCACGGAGAAAACTCTCAATAATATTCTTTTATACTCGCTTTTCTCTCTCCTCCTTCCCAGTTCACGTCATTACTACATATTCATAAACATGACATTTCTTAGACATTGATTGGTTTTACTCGGTCCCGAGGACCACCTTTTGTGACTATATTATGTCCCACCAAAATCGAAGCCTACATTCTGTGACATCATTATCTACCACGAAAACCTTCCCGCCAAATCCTTCTCACTCTCACTTCCTCTTTTCCAAAGGCCTGCTGATCTCTTGCAACACACTCATGTCCCGCCAAAACCCCCCTTTACTGACTACGCAGTTAAAACTCTTAGTTCCTCTTTTACTACGTTAGATATTAAATATTATCTTAACATGTGTTACATTACACAGGCTTCTTCCTCTTAAATCATCGTTACCACAACAAGTACATACATTGATTAGCAGCCTAACATTTCATGCAGACATCGACTATGCAGGTCGATGTTGTACATGCCGGGGAACATAACGTACAAAGCATTTATCAGCTCACTGCTGATAAATGCATTCATATAATTAAGTACCAACTACATTTATGCTCAGCTCTCCATCGGTTACCATCATTGGTCTAATAATGCTGTCATTAGACCAATACTTCTACAGACCAATACAGTTTTAAGTCGTGACCCAACGCTGTGTTACCGAGTGTCTCACACATATTTATATTTCTTGTGGTTAAACATGACATCGCAATCTAGAAGTGGTCCGATTACACAGATTACAATGCAATCTAGTATTCTTCCAATATTTAGATTACTTCACCCAATACAGCGTATATACATTATCATTCTGACTCTGAATATTCATCGTCATACACAAGATACACAAAGCAAGATACATACAGTAAGATACACACAACATAATACACACAACAAGACACACAGCAAGATACACACAGCAAGATACACACAGCAAGATACACACAGCAAGATACAGACAGCAAAATACACACAGCATGATACACACAACAAGATACACACAACAAGATACACACAGCAAGATACATGATACACACAGCAAGATACACAGTAAGATACACACCACAAGATACGCAGTAAGATACACACCACAAGATACACATAGCAAGGTACAAGATTGGGTGCTGGTGTTTGCTGGGGCGGTGTGCAAGCATCTTAACATCAAGCGAGGATGTGCTTCCTTCATACGTGTGTGTCTGCATTTTCATCTGCACGTGCATGTGCGTGCGCAGCAACACACATCCCTGTGGTGGCGCTGAACTACGCGGCAGTCTCGCAGGAGGGACCGTTTGAGCGGGAGGTGGTGGAGGGGTGCGTCCGCGAGACCCTCCTCCTGCTCCCCCGAGCCCTGGCCTCCGGACGCCCCGCCCACCTCGCCCTGCAGGGGCTCGGCACGCTGTCCTTCAAGAACAACAAGGTGAGACACGACGCAGAGGATGCATGTTTCGCCTTTTAGCTTTTCTAGATTTCCTGATTTAGTTTAGTTTATTTATTCTATTTTAGGCGTAAGTCATCAATGGAAGCATGTTGAGGTTGGATAGTTCTGCATGGAAGAGCCACCGTGGGTCTCTACGCCGGTGTGGCATTCGTGGTTCTGCGTCCCGAAATGTAGTTACATTTTTGGAGATGTGCACGTAAGCTACAGTGACGGCCACAGCGATAACATAGGGACCCACGGTAACACAGAGACCCACTGTAACATAGAGACCCACAGCGGTAACACAGACCCACGGTAACACAGAGACCCACTGTAACATAGAGACCCACAGCGGTAACACAGACCCACGGTAACATGGAGACCCACTGTAACATAGAGACCCACAGCGGTAACACAGACCCACGGTAACATTGAGACCCACTGTAACATAGAGACCCACAGCGGTAACACAGACCCACGGTAACATTGAGACCCACTGTAACATAGAGACCCACAGCGGTAACACAGACCCACGGTAACATGGAGACCCACTGTAACATAGAGACCCACAGCGGTAACACAGACCCATGGTAACACAGAGACCCATGGTAACATGGAGACCCACAGTAACACAGAGACCCACGGTAACATAGAGACCCACAGTATACCTTTGGGCTGGGAGAGGAACATCCTCCTAGCCATTACATTATACTATCGCGATTCCTACAGCTGTCCAGCACTTGGATGTTTTGAAGTCCCTTGGGGGAAAACGTGTGCTAAATGAATGTGTCACGTTTACATTACATCTAGACATGTGAACGGGATGTGATTGTTCATGTAAAGCAGTGGTCATGTGTGTAACCCTGCAGGTGAGAATGAAGTTCCACAGGGACTTTGTGAAGGCCCTGGACTCCACCGGAAGACTGCTGATGGCCTTCTCCAATGTGAGTAGAGCGAGAGAGGCAGAGAGACAGAGAGAGAGAGAAAGCGAGAGAGAGAGATAGATGGAGAGAGAGGAGAGAGAGAGACAGATGGAGAGAGAGATTTTCATATTTCTATCACACACACATAACCACAACCAAAAACAGGTTGTTATTGTTGTTTCTTTCCTTAAATATCTTTATTAATATCTTAAATCATTGTCAAGTGGTGTTTTTATTCCACACACGTGCCATTGGTCCAGAGACCCGGTAGCAGTGTGTCTCTGATGTCAGGAAGAGTGCTGGGCAGCACCCGGCGATCCCTGACCCCCGCGGAGACCACCAGACTGCCCTCCATCTTGTCCCCCCAGAGAGGTGGCCCGTCTTGGGCCGGAGACGGACATGGGCCTCTGCCGGCCCCAGACAGCACAGAGACAGCAGGTTCAACACCATTCAACCACCTAACCTCAGACTAACCTCTTCTATGTCTTCTTCATTTAGGATTATTTATTCTTAATGGATAACTTTGCCGCTTTTCAACCTCATCTCTATCCATCCACATTATGGATATAGTGTGAAAAACGCCTGCAGTTGTTGCCGATGCTCTCTGTGGCACAGCTCAGCGCAGATGCTCTCTGGGGCACAGCTCAGCGCAGATGCAAAATCTTACCCCAACTCTGTCATTTGACAGAGTTGATGGCGGAGTTTGGGTAAGATGGCGGGTAAGATGTTGCCAGATGACTTGTTTTGTGTCATCCGGCAGACAAAAGTAGCGGGTAGATCTGGGTGCAGGCAACATGGAGGAAAGGTAAACATTGTTAATTTGCATATACTGTACATTGAAATGATACAAAGCTGGTTGAAAATCGGCAAAGTTTCCCTTTAAGACAGGGAGCGTTGTAGTCAAGTATGTTCGTGTTTTGATTATATATATATATTAGTGCTGTCAGTTAAACGCGTTATTAACGGCGTTAACTTAAACCCATTTTAACGGCGTCACATTTTTTAACGCGTGATTAATGCGCCCCCCCCCCCCCCGTCAACAATCGGTAAGCGGGGATATACGCGCTAGCACCCCCCCCC
>OMKN01061631.1:20682-32463 GCA_900302345.1 Melanonus zugmayeri | reverse complement strand
AGGGGATTTCCATTATATGTAGAAGTATTAGAGATAGACAATTCAGATAATGATAATGATCTCGTTCTATTTCAAGAACGATAAGATAACAATTTATTGATCCCAGAGGGAGAATGCAAGTAGTGCAGAAGCTATATATATATATATATATATATATACTATATGTGTGCTTCATTGTGCCTGCTTGTACACATTTTCTTATTTTGTATGCATTTTGTTTGAATGGCCCCATACAAATATAGCTTGTCTGATCTCATGACAATATTGACCTCTGAGATGTGTATGTGTGTGTGTGTGTGTCTGTGTGTGTGTGTATGTGTGTGTCTGTGTGTGTGTGTGTGTGTGTGTGTGTGACCACTCGGACCAGTGGCTAGATGCATGTGCCTCCCTGCTTGGCCTTTGCTTTATGGTAATTGGTCTCTGCCTGAGCCTGGCATTAATGGTTCCTGGGTAGGAATGCTGTTTCCCCCTGCATGTTCAGGGGATAATGACCCAAGGCCAGCATGACCTTGGGTGGCTGAGAGCAGCTGTCTCTCCTCCTGAGAGCGGCTACTCTACAAGTCTCTCAGTCAGGGTCTGGAGCTACGGCCGGAGCGCCGCGGTGGGCTAGCCAAGCACAACTAGAACTGCTGGGAGTGCAGTGTGACGCATGATGAGCAATCTTTCCCATGGTCCTTTGCCCACGACGGCCGGCAGCTTCATCATGCTGGTGTACATTGGATACATACCAACGATATCGTCAAACCAAGTTTATTTGACTTGACATTGACTGTATTGTTTAAAATAAAGTCGTTTTGGTGTACTGAGAACACACAACATATTTCATGTTAAAAAAAGATATATATTTATCATGTTTTTAATTGTAGTATACTGTATCTTACTGTAATGTAACCATTCTGAAACCTATAATAAGACAAAAAACAATCAAATTGTTCTGTAATTAAATCATAATAGTATGTGTATATTATATTTAAGACAGACAGAGCGATAGATAGATAGATAGATAGATAGATAGATAGATAGATTTAGCATGTTATCCTTTTCTCCCCTAACCTCGTCCATTCTGTCAGTTCATCTCTTCCACCATGTCTGAGCATCTCCTCCCAGATAAATGTTTCATGGAGCAGTCCTCATATCCTCCTCTGGAAGAGCATCTTCTGTCCAAGAGATTATAGGAGACATCACTCAGTCACATCCACCTCAAACCACACATCTAGAGGCCAAACAGAAACACATCTTCAACACGACCAGCAGAGGAGGGGAAAACAGGGACGCATATTTTAATATCCCAAACTGACTGTCAAATGGTGTCTGCATTCAAAGAACTATCAAAGGGCTTATCCCGTTCAGATCTAAAAGCCTAAAGTGGGTCACACACTCCACCCACTGTAATATCCCAGTAAATATTCACCATCTTCTCATTATTTAATCATACGCTAATGGAAGAGATCCCCACCCCAAACAGAAGCCCACCTCCTAACTTAGTCATTCTCACATAACAGATGGAATTGTAATTTACTGTCCATGTCCTGTCTTTCAGATCTGGCTTTTACAAAGACAACCACAACTATTCAAATTAATTTTTAACTGTAACAAAAGACACTTGATTATCATATTATAAGCAGTGTTTTTTTTAATCTCAAATCAATATCAAGCCATGCAACCATGTATCCATCCATCTATCCCTCCGCTCCTGTTTCATGCATAATCATTATATTATATGCTATATCATTTAAGACAGATTTAGATGTTGTGTTTACTTGTGGTTGGAGTTGGGGCATGGCAGCACTGTAAGGACCATGATATATGCTTTCATAAAGATGAGTTGTGTTGACAGAATGAACCCTGGCTCAATGCGGAGTGCCCTGCTGTTTAATCAGTGGTAAATTATACTGTCCTGCCTGCTTTGGCCATTTGTCAGACTACATTGATGCTTGTCGGCAAGTCATATAACAGCAAAGGCAATGTTGTTCGCTAAGATAATGTTATTTTTGATGTTTTTTGTATCAGGCAATTTGCTAGAGTGATGCTACACATAACCTTAGTGTTTTGCTCGTTTTGTGTCCTCTACGCATTAAATGGCGTACGGACATTTAGAATGGTTTGTACTGGTGCTTAAGGGCACATTGTGGATCACATGTTGCAGAGGTGCAAATATAAAATACTATACCACCAAACAACGTCTCAGAAGAATTCTGCACACTTGAACTTTTTGTTCACATATTACAATTTCAGATTTATTCTGACTATAGTTTGGTAAACACAAAGGATTTATTGATGTGTGTCTTCTTAAAAGTACTGTGTGACTCTCTCCCTTTGCAATACACTGTACAGGTTTTCCATCAGTATTCTATTTTCAAGTCAAGTTCTTAATTTTTAATGCAACATAACTTTATTGCATTCAGAGGGAGATCAAAGTGTGCTGCCTCTGTTTGATGTATTCTCCTTTATTTGAAGTTTTTTTCTCCCAAAGACAGTAGGTGTAAAACTAAAGTTTACATATTCCTTCCTCTGTGGTAGCAAGCAACGTTTGGTGCACATGATATTGATCCCACTTTTGGAAAGAAAGAACAGAGATAGTTTGTTTGAATCGTGCTGTTGCATTAATTGTGAATACAAGGCCAGCAACACACAACAACAAGCTAACAAAACCCCAGACAGTATAGGTCTGAGGTTTATAGAAAAGGAAAGAAGAAAATAAAAGGAATAAACAAAAAGCTATAGTCTATAGCTAAGATACATGTAGACATGTTCAGTGTCAGACCTAACATCTAAACAGAGACACAGCCGCCCCAGAGGGAGGGCTGCTGGATGGCTGTTAGTGATTGACAGACAGAACAAGCAGTGTTGTGGCAATGTTGACTGGCTAGTCCTCGAAACAGAAAGTGTGATTAGGAACTGTCAAAATAAAACGAGAAATCTGACAATGACATCAGTGACAGGCGAAGATTGTTGATATATATTCATTGAGAAACGGTGGAAATGAGAGAGGGCCCACACAAGCTATGTTTATACAAATGTATAGGCATGGATGCATGCATCATTGTTTGTCATGCAACCCTTGAATTACTTTGAAATGCATGTTCAATTTGGTTCACAGAAACATTATTCTTTGTATTTTTATTAGTAAGGTTTAGTAATGTCACTGACCAATCATTTTATTTTGTATTTGTTTATTTTATGACGTCTGACGTAGATGAACCATAGCCTTTAAAGTGAAAAAAATGACATCCAATTAGTGCAGGTATTGTGATTGGCTCAGTTGTATCGCATAAAGATGTATCTGTCAGTGTATGGATATGTTACATTATACATTGCTTAGATGTTTGATATAAAAAAAAAGCAGCCACAGCAAGATTCAACTGAATCTTGCTGAAAGTATGCATTGGCTGTTGTTTGTTTTAGTTTTTTCATTGTAACCAGTAGCCAGTAGCCGCCTATTCATTTTAATAGCACTCTAGTCAGTAACAAAGTGACCATTTGGTTAAGCGCTACTGAGGTCTTGCACTTATTATTGACCACACTCAGCAACTTTCATAGGTGGTATTAACTGCTTCATGTCGAGTGTAAATCAATTTGCAGTGATTTCCGGTTCTTTAAGCCATAATGTTTGGAATCCATTTGTTAGCAGACTATGCTGTAATTAGACCAACTTGAAAAATGCATGTAGCCGATGTGTTTCAAGTGTTTGCAATATGCAGTTCATTTAGAGACTGAATCAATCAGCTTTGAATATCTTACGGTGAGTCTGTGTGTAAATGGTGTGTGTGGTCCCATTTATATAACAATTCTGTTACAATATGTACCTATGAACCCACTAGAAACAGGCCGAGTAATAATTCATTGTTTTAATCACCAGCTCTTAAAAAAGCCTTTGCTGATGTTTTCTATAAAACATTATGAAACATATGAAACATATTAGACAGGATAAAAATGCTATTTCTATTTGCTATTTGCTATTTCAACAGTTTCTGACAAATCGAGCAATGAATTGTAAGTATTTTACTCCCCATATCAAGATGAATGGTTGAGTAAATGCTTGGTAAGGTGCACTGTATACAACTATGCAACACAAGACGAAGAAGTGGTAAATCTACAGTAAATGAGATACGTTTACACTAGCATGATCTTTTAGAGGGGGGTGATGACCCCACCCCAGGCAAGTTGTAACAGGGGGGTTTCTATGGCTTGGTGTCATATTGTCAAATGACAACATGGTAAGTTAACTGCCCTTCACAGAACATTATTTGATGGTCTCACATATAGTAGGGATTATCTCTAAATGGATTAGTTCTTCCTCAACAGTAAAAATACAGTGTATTTTCAGTTGAGCCATCTATTGCAGTGTTTTCCAAGGTTGGGATGCGTAGCCCCATAAGTTCAAACTTCATCCACAACAAACCAGTTTTCCTTTGAACTAATATTGCCTAGGCATTTAAAATGGAAGAAGCTGAAGCCCACTTCTATCTCTGGCCTTAACCTTATTGATCAGCAACAATCAACATATAATAATCAACTAATTCAACAAATATTCATACTTTTTGTTGTAATTTTTGTTTTGTAGATATAACAAAGCTAAATCTCTACAAGTACACCATGGAGCTTGGGAATCACGGACCTATTGGTTTTAGAGCCAAAAGCAGAAACATCGTAGGGAGGGAGATGTTGCAATGCATCCATTACCAAAGTAATGTTCTACACTGAGGTGGATTTTAAATTTGGCCTCCTTAATATTCTGGTGATGTTATACATGACACATGGAGCAGCAAACCAACGAAAGCCTTGTTTGAGGAAGAGGGCAGGCGAGGGGCTGTGTTTCTTTTTTCTCTGGTCTGTGATGGCAGGGAGGCTCATATAAAGATCTCAGAGCTCTAATGCTCCTTTCTTAGGGGAAGACAAACACAAAGAGGATCGCTGCAGTGAGAATATTGTTGCAATGGCTGGCAGACATGAAGAAAGCCATAGACCTGGTGACCTGTTTATAAAACTATTCAAGATTACTGCAGTGAACCATATACGTACAAAGTACAACATTAAAAGGTTTTGTGTACTGGAATATTATGTGTCCTACTAAAGCCTTTTTGAGATGCCCCATGAAGGAATAAATTTTTTTTTTTTTAAATGAAGCTTGTGAGAGTACAATTCATTTCACACATCAACATCAATATCAATATCCCTCCAGAACAGTCTAGTGTTGGAATGGCCAACAAATGCTGCTTTTCCATATGAAAATAACATATGGGAAAGAAAAGGGTTTAGTGATCTGTACTGTACTTTGCATTCATATTTAATATTTGTATGTTTCTTTAAAAAAATATAGATATATAGAATACAAGCAAACAGATATGGCCACAGTACCAACAGTAATTTTTTCAGTTTTTCCCCCCAGGTAAATAATGCAAATACGTATGAACATATTCATGTACATTTGGGATGTTAAACATGAATGATGGGAACCGGATTGTTTTCTGGTCACGTCCAAAACGAGACATTATTGCCCATTCTTTCCATTTCCTGTAATTCTTCACCACAAAGATCCTGGAGAATCGCTCCTTGGTAATAATTAGGCTGATTGGCCATTATTTTGTATTGCGAATCAATACATGTAGTCTTTGGCAGTGAGTGAAGTGGGGAAGCACATGGCGTGGGGCCAGCTCGTCTTGTCGTGGCGATGAACAGATGCAGGTGCACCACAACTTCAGGCAGAATGGAGCAGAAACAATGCAAGCATCCACTTGAGAGCAATTGTATGAGGCGACTGGCTCTGGATCGCTCCTTTTGTTTGACAGCTGTGAGCCCCCATCCCATTTTTATGCATTCATATTTTTGTTGGTTTAACAAGATGACAAATCAAACGCTATGTGAACCAAACATCAATATAATATAATGCATTATCAATACATATTAAAAAGTATGTCTTTCTTAAACATAAGAAACATAATAAGACCTTTCTTTCATATTCCCTCATAAGGCTCTTGGATTACATTTGAACTTGTTTATCACAAGTGGAGAACATCCCTGCTTCCTTCATGCTACTGCAAAGTAAGATATTGTATAGGCTAGTTTTCTACTGTTTACCATTAGTTTGTTTGCTTGCATGGTTTGTGTTTATCTCTTGAAATCCAGTAGATTTCCGGGCGATTGGATGTTGTTTAGTTGTCATCAAAAGGCCCTGATCTATGAAAGTTCTTGTGTTTTGAAGGAGAACTGAATATCAGCATTAAAAATTAAATGGTATATTGCAAAACACCACTTCATAGATTTGGGGCAAGTGTTGGAGCAGATGTTCCTGCACTGATGTGTAAATAAGTGAAATTGTAGATAAAGACACTGAGGACGCTCTAAGATATTCAGGAAGCAGCCTAGCCCTGCTTCAAAACCCCCCTCTATGAAAATAGTGCAAGAGCAGTCAAAAATGTTATAGCGCATTTGATTCCAGCATCTTGTTTTAGTTTTCTCCCCCTTTCTATTCAGACCCCCTTTCATTCTCGTGTGAACTTGTGGTGAAGGGAGAAAGAGAGAGAGGGAGCGGGAAAAAGACCTTGAAGAAAAGCTGCAAGAAAAAAAAGAGGGGGAAATATCACTAACTTATGCATAAATGTAAAAGAAATAAAAACAAACACATATTGAAGAACACTGAGCCAAGTTTTCAGGAAGAAATGACATGTTGTGCTAACCATGTCCATCATGGATGTTCCAGAAATATGTCTAGAAGCCGCATGCTGCCCTCTGGCATCGCTTGTATTTAATGAAATTTATAACAATTGTTCCTCAATCAGAACGAGTGCTTGTTTAAAATGCAAATCCACTCTTGTCTGTGACATGCTGCAATTAAACAGAACAATGATGGATTATTTCAGTGGTCTTTCTCTGTCCTCATCAAGGGCTTTGAGAATGGTACAATGGTTGACCACCTGGTCCTGCTACTAGATTTATTAGACACACTGTCTTTAGAAAATCAATGCATCATTGTACCAGTTATACGGTGCTTGGACTTCCTTCTTTTTTTGTGAGGAGACAAAATTAGCCTGACCTGTGACTTGCGCATACTGACAACCGTGTACCTTTGGTGTAACCATTGTCTTAAACCACATTGACTGTTTAAGAAAAGCTTAGGATGTATTCATGTAACATTCAACATATAAACCCCCCCCAAAAAACAACAACATGCATGCTTCTTTAATTATATGGGCTTATTTCGTTCAAGTTGTTGTTCTTGTTTATTTCAGCATTTATACATGGAATACCAGGCATTTCAATTCTTTATACTGCGTTCAATTTGTTGCACATGGTTGGCCTCTGTATCATCCCAAGTTGGTGTACTGAAAGCGGATGCTTTGTGGCATTAAAAATCATTGTGAACCATAAAAAATCATTGCATTTCCCTTCACAAGTCAGTGGGCAAAGCCAGAGAGCCTAATCTATATGCCTACTTATCCATTAACTTGTGATTTACACAAACAGGCTGTTTCTCTAAAGAATAGCGTTCAGAGAAATGAACCCTGTCATGTATCTCGAGATGGTTTCTAATGCTCATATTGTGCCATTAATTGAACTTTATCACAGTACACGGCCATGAACCCGGCGCGCTTGACGGATTCTGCTCATTCTACTGCAGAGATAAATTAATTGGATTAAAGATTTGATTATCAGTTCCTCTGTGCACTTGAGCTTGGCTCTTTACGCCCAACACAGTCACAACAAGCGTGTTCACGTACACATGCATGCACACATACGCGCAACGCATGCACACACACACACACACACACACATACAACCGAACATATGCACATGAACATGAGAGAGTAATGCAGAATAAGCCAGCACAACAAAGTGTACGCATATACACATGCGTGTGCACACACACACACACACACATACACACAAGTTTTCAATAGAGACATAATCTTATGGTTGTTGTCTTAATGCACATAGGATGATTATAATATGTAAGCAATGTTCAATAGACGCCCCACACTTCTCTGAAAGCACCTCCTGAGGAAGAAGTCTCAAGTCTCTTTAACACAATCTACTCGACTGATGGGTAAAGTTGTGAATAGAATACCGTTGCTCTGTGTGTGTGTGTGTGTGTGTGTGTGTGTGTGTGTGTGTGTGTGTGTTTGTGTGTCAGTGTTGAAGGGGCTGCCTGTGATTGGTGGTAGGGTGTCAGGAGCAGATGCAAATGAGTGGAGCGCTGCAGTGTAAAACCAAATCAGAGAAAAAAAGGAAATAAACGAGCCAAAGAGGAAGTGAGAGAGGATGTTGGAGTGTGTGGAGTTCACAGCCTGGGCTACTTTCACACCTGCAGCCACTGAGCCTGTGTCACAGTCTCACACACACACACACACACACGCACACACATGCACGCACGCACACGCATGCACACGCACACACACAGACGCACACACCGGATGAGGAGCTCATGAGACTGTAACAACACACTGCAGCACACCACTTGTGTATCCACTCAATCACAGCCCTGCTAATCACATGCAAATTAATATCCACTTGTCCTCAGGTCACATCCATCATATTAACAGCCAAACCAACGCAGTGCTACTCTTTCACACCCTTTCTCTGACAATCCTCCTAAAATTACTTTACATTTTTATATATATATATATACTGTATATATGTAATTGTATCTGTAAATTACCAATAATGCCACAACTGCTTTGTTTTTTTATTTACACATTTTCTTTTTCTTTTTCAAACACACTTTTTTTTCAATTAAATACTTGAGCAAGTGACCAAATGTTGTGTTTTATCAGAATCTGTTAAGATGATTCATCAGACCCTATGGTCCTTACGTCTCATATAACATAGTCAGTGATTTGTATTTAATCATGCTGTTTTGGTTTTATGTGCTGCGGGGTGGAAACTTTGTGCATCTTTTTTTAATGTAATAAGTGCAGAAAAATGAATTGCCATCTGCTTTCTGATGTATCCAATATGCTACACAAATCTGTCCTGAAAATAAATGATTGGATTACTTCTGAGCATAATGCTTACACTTCTTTTTTGATCACACATACGATGAATACATTGAACTGATTGAAAATTATCTGTATCTACATTTGTAGTGAATAAATAATTGCTTGAGATGAAAAGTATTTCTACACAACATTTTACTGAAGTTAGCCATAGTGATTGAGATCCGTTGTCGGGATTTATAAAAATGAGAATTTATATATTCAAGCCTTTGCAAGTTGTGATGCACATGACTTTAACAACCTTTTACAACAGGCCTGAAACATAAAATAATGATAGTTGGATAGCTTTTTTGAATGCAAATCATTAAGGCATATCAGAAAGTGTGTTTAATGATGGGTTTGATTGTGATATGGAGTCATTTAGAGAATAGGGAATTGAGACATGGTTTTAGTTACATAGCTAAATGTTATGAAAGCAGGTTTGTTATGGATTCTGGATCAATGCACAGGATCAGAGGTACATTCCTTAATATTAGTTGACTGGTTTAATTCGGCCAACTAAGCCAAAAATATATTGCTGGTTCCAATCTCAATGGCTATTCCATTGTATTTATTGGACATGTAATCTTCATACGTGCATTGCAACAGAAAAACAAAGTTGAGTATAATTCTTTGTAAGAAGATGTAGAAGTTTTAAAGAAAACATTTCCTCTGTGTTGAACTCAGTTCACAATTCCTTCCTCACAAATGTTTTGCACCATTGAGTAGTAAAAATAAATGCCTGACTAGAAAATATTGTATATTAAGATACCATGCATATATTTCCCTAATTAAGGTCATCACACAAGCACTTATTATTTGGGTTGGTCCACTTTAAAACGTGTAGCCCCTGCAAGACAGTGCAAACCCCTAAAACTGATGGTTATTGGCCACTAGAAAGCTGTTGCCCTTGACTTGCAAACACTCCACTCACTATTGCCACAAAGTTGAAGGCACACTGTCTTATCCAGTCAGCCACTTGAAAAACATCCATTACGGACATAAAAGTGGAGCTACTTCAACATAAGAGGTAGGTTTACCAAAAAAGCCTCCACCCAACACTCTGCATTTGTATAAGGTATAAGCATTTGACAGAACAAATTGTGTTATTTCAAATCTAATTCTGAAGATGGATTTGTATATCACCACATTTTGATGCACCAATTCTGCCTGAATAGGATGTGCATGTTTCTATACTGCCATGGCTATGTCCTGCAAACCATGCTTGTTTTGCTTATATACAAAAAATGTTGGGCTAAATCTTATAAACCTTTTCTGTTGTTGGTCTTGGTGCTGAGAAGTAACTGGTTTGCACAAGGTATAATGATTGTCAGATATAAGATTAAGAAGAGATAAGAACAGAAATAATTATTTATTTGAAAACTTTTTAAGGAGCTGTAATTGTACCTATATGCTATGATATTATACATTTTGTGTAGTTAAAATAAAAGTTTTCCATAACATACATGAAAGTTATGGGAAGTCACAGAGTAATTTTGGCCTTTCAGCCCATGCTCCTATGAAAAATCATATCGTTTTTAAGCTGTAAAAGGCATATTGATATTCAGACTGGAATATAAATTAATATGTCATTCATAAACATTCATTTCTTTCAGAGAATCACTTTTTTCTCTATAATTTCCATAGAAATGTTGTGTGCAAATGTGGTAATGGACACATTTATAACATCAAAAGGATTCAATTTTCTTTTCAATCACACAACAGTATGAATAGCTTCTCCCATTGAATCCAACAACAAGCAGCCATTACCACCATGCTAAAGGATGAGATGTCTCTGCAGGCTTTCATGGAAGTGTGTCAAACAATCTTTCAATTCTCACATTTGTCCTAACCAAACCGGTCTGTCAAACAGGTTTATTTCTAATTTGTCAGACCAGACGGAGGTCTCTGGAAATCACCAGTGATGCATTTACACACACCAGACCACACACACAGTTTAGTGTTAGTGTATGTATGTGTGAACATTGAGAGAGAGAGAGAGTGGCGCTGCAGTTGCTTTAGTACATTAACTCCAGATGATTTGGGAAGGTTGACATGCAAGGCCTGTGATAGACTGTGAAAACAGACTGTGAATGCTGTGTTGGCTGTGATTGGTTCACAGTGAGCCTCTCAGTGGCTGTGGACACTGAGATGCCACAAGGGGAGTGATGGGTGATGGATGATACATGTAAATATTTTCACCTATGTCGTGTAATGGTTCTGTTTGCCACAAGGCTCACAGTACAGTAAATTACTCTTTTTCAGTATTTGTGATCCAGAACTGGAGCCATTGAACATTGATGCATTGGTTGACGCACTGCTTTGTTTGTAAATGTAATGTTATGCACGCCTTCATTTAGAGGAAATTATGTCAGAAACCGCATAGAATATGTTTTGTGTCACTAGCTTACCCAGTTTGATCAAGCAAATAATAAAAAAAAAAATTGTTTTGCAATATTGGTGTTTTTTCAGATTTGAGTGAATTTCCAATTTTAAACAAAACTAAATTAAACTAAACTACTTAAATGCTACTATGTCATACAATACATACAACATTACATACAATGTAATGTTTAGTATATCTTTTTAATGTGTATATATTGGTCATATTCTTAACTTGATATTGATATTTTATTTCACTTTTTTATTTCACACATTTTATCCATGGCTGAAAACAAACCCATATCAATGAGTATAGATTCATTTAACTCAATGGAGAATAAGGCAGCAAAGGGAATATCATTGTATCCCAATTATATGGTGGCCAAATTTGACTTTATTTATTTATGCGACTCGTTGCGGCCCCCAC
>OMKN01061631.1:2091-17869 GCA_900302345.1 Melanonus zugmayeri | reverse complement strand
GCGCCAGTGAGAAAGAGAGAGAGAGAGAGAGAGAGAGAGAGAGAGAGAGAGAGAGAGAGAGAGAGAGAGAGAGAGAGAGAGGGGAAAGAAAAGAGAGAAGAAAGAGAGAAACAAAGAGAGAAAAGAGAGGGAAGAGACAGAGAAATGAGAGAGAAGAGAGATATAGTGATTAACTCAACCCTATCCCCACCTCATTATCTTAATACTATAGTCTTACTTTTCATTGTACATTTAAATTTGTATTAAAATGAGATGATTTCATTATTATTATTTATTCTTTGTTTTCTTATTTTGTATCTCATGTTGTAACTTATTTTACTTTTACTGTTTTACTTTACTTTTACTGTTTTACTTTAATTTTGGCAATGCAAATTTATGTTTTCCAATAAAGCCCTTTGAATCTGAATCTGAGAGGGAGAGAGAGAGAGAGAGAGACTCATAATCACCCTCTGCTCTATACTCTCATCTTTTGCATAAAAAGCGGATAACTCTCTTTTATGTTTCCTCATTGAATCTTTTGTATATAAGAAGTCAAAAATAAACCTGTATCGCCAGCTTGTGTGTGGTAATACATGCTGCTGCTGGTGATACTATTGTCTTCTTTGGGGATTTCTTAGGTATCGGCACGAGCAATCTGGTGAAAGAAAGTGAGAGCAGAGCTGTGGTGGCTGAGTGGGATGACAGCGGTGCAGAAGGGGAGGTCTGATCAGCACACTGCCTGGGGCTCTACAGGGCTGCCCTAGGCTCTTCAGAGCCTCTACAAATATACTCAGCAATTAGGGCCCTCCACTAGGCCTGCCGAGAGGGATAGTGAAGCAAACCAAACCAGGGTATAGTTGTCACTTTGATATCATATCTCCGTACTCCTCACCACCGAGTGCCTGGCAAGCTCACTTAAATACTTTAAAAAACAACAAATTTGCTCCTTTCATCCTTAAGTGTTCCTCAAAATCGCCTCTTCTCCTCCCCCATGTTCTATTTTCCCTGGTCCTTTTCTCTTTAATTCTCCTGCTCTCCTCCTCCTCTCATCTGAGCTCCTGTCTCCTCCTCTTATCTCCTTCCCTCCCATCTCCTCTCCTCTCAACAGCCCTCCTATACCCTACAAGCCCAGATGATAGGACTAATAATTAAAGCAATTCTGTGCAAGCAGGAGAGTTGCGGAGCATCTGTGTGTCTCAGGCTCTGACATGATACAGAGGGACAGCGCCACTATTAAATATCCATCATGCTACGGCACATCAGTTCTAATGCAATCAGAAACACATGAGCACGCCGGCTAAGTCCCTTCCATCCACAATGATTAAAGAACTCTTTAATTTTCAAGACAAATAAAATATGCAGGATCATTTTATCAAAAATGTAAATGACCTGTCTCTTCGGATGACATTTAGCACAGACAGCGACGGCGCTAATACGATAGCCTGCTTAGCTTTGTGCAGCCGCGTAGGGACGTCTCTCTCTTGGCGGCAATGATTCATGGAAGAGCAACAAAATGGCATCCGCAGTGGTGATCTCCTGATGTGTTTGATGTTTAAGAGGTTTTATCGAGGCATAGCCAGCGTCTTAATAGATAATGGATGTCATCCTGTTTGTTAACCTTACCTATAGTCTACTGTGAGGGGAGTAGAGGTTACATCTGTTTGCTATTGGATACAATACAATGCAATGGCAATAATACAAAGGCTTATTAATTTCAACCTTTTGTGCACCAATATGATTTATTCTACATATGCAAAGCTGATTGGACTGTTTTTCTCATTTAAGCTTAGATACACTATTTTATGAAAATATGGAAACTTGAACATTTTGGAATACAATGCCCATCAGTCCATTTTTAAAAGATGCATATAGCCAGAGAAAACCAATTATTTTTTGAATACTGATTAGGTAACATGCCAATAGATATTGATCTAAATACCAAGCCGCTAATGTCATCCGTCTCATAACAGACAGGTTTTTTCAGGTTTTTTCTTTGGAGAAAGAAAAAGAAAAAGCCTAAAAATGTCTAATTTGCCATACAATATCCCAAATCTACAGACAAAGACACCAAATAACAAAGAATGAACAACAAACAAACAGTCACAATAAATACTATGCTGTAGATCCCATAGGCGTTATTTTCTTTGCCTTCCTATTGAAGCATAATCTCATGACAGAGCGTTGGAGGGATGTGTGACTGCGGTGTCAGGGAGGTGGTGTCAGGTCAGACACTGCACCACCACCACCACCACCAGCTCTGCTGTGCTCATGTTTATGTAGAGACACTGAATTCTTTTGATTCTACAGTGAAGCTTTTGATTTTGTGCCGAGTGTCAGCTGGCCTCCTTTCAGCACAGTACCCAAGATTTAGAGACTTGCTAATCAACCCCCCCACTTTAGGCCTGGAAGGGGCGAGACAGACATGGTTGTCTACAGCTGGTAGAAAGGGGAGATTATTTAGAGGAGGTACGTACATCACCTTTTGGAGTAAAAGGAGGGAAAAAAGGGTTACACGGCCCCTTTATGTGTCACTGGTCTGTGCCCCCGTTCCTTGATGTGAAGCACTGTACAGAGGCGAGGCACAATAAACATTATGCATTTATATAAATGCATAATGTTGATTAAATGATTAAAATCATAAACAATTTAAAGAGCATCTTTTTTGTAGCCAGAGATGAGGCTTAGCCAGAGAATTTTAGGATTCCAGTTTCCTGCAAGTTTCCCCACATTTTATCCTTTTTTCCCCTTTTAAAAGAGAATATTATGGGACATGTATTCATCCATCTGTTTAAGATCATCTATAGACAATGATCATCCATAGACAATGGGTGATTTGTTCGTGAAATTGAAGCCGGCTAGCAAACAAAAGCGTCCATTAACCAATCGTTTAAGTAAGAGAGCGCCATACCGTATGCGTATTGATCAGGGCCCTTGCAGCAACGAGGTTAAAGAATGATATTTAAATGAAGTGCTCTTAAGTAAGGGGCATCTCAGGTCAACTGCTTATTTGAGGGGTGGTGAAGAGGAGAGAGACAGACAGAGAGAGACAGAGAAAGACAGACAGAGAAAGACAGAGCGACAGAGATAGAGACAGGAGTCGAGGTCCCCAGACCACGCTGCACCCCAGAATGATCTAGTGGCCCTGTCAAACACAGCAGAGCTGGGTTAAAGCATGGTGTGTAGCAAGTCTGTTAGCATGACGAGCAGCCCATACAGATAAATCACAATTCACTCGGGGAGCAGTCACACTCAATGACATATTCACTGGCTGCCTCCACAGCTCATTTGATTACGCTCCTGCCACGCCATTCATTTTTCTGAAGGATGAAGGGCTGAGAATGTCATCAGCTCACTGAGGCAGGGACACCAGTGACTTAGAATAAAAGAGGGAGGGCGGCGCCTCATAATTAATTAAGTTTCTTAACCGTGCTACGAGCGGAGAGTCATCACACTATTTTCCAGGGGCCTTTCAATTAGACATGCATTGTAATTAAACACTGTGTCACAGTGCTGTTTGGGCTGGGATCTATGTCCCGGTGTTAACCACCGCCATTCCTCATGGTGATCGATGGCACAACACATCACAAAGATTGCTACGGCTTCTTTAGTAAATATTTAGCCGCCGTTGCTTAACGGTAGGAATTGTTACCAAGTATTTAGACATGGAAATGGCTACAAAAAAACTGTACACCAGGAGGAAACATTGGAGACAAAATAGAAATGATTATGTATAATTTTACATACGATTTCACAGATTTTGTAACATTGTTATATATTTCTGAATCAATTAATGAACATTTTTACTGTTTTACCGCAGATGTGTCCATTCATTGCTTCTTCTACTTGAAAATTTTAATACTAGATAGATTGTCTGAGGACGGAGAGAGGGGCTCCTAGGTAAGGTGGTCTTGTGTGACGGAGATAAGGATATGGTTGACATCGTGGAGGGAGACGGTCAGAGAATCCAGACATGTCTTGGGGACATGGTGTCTTGACTGTGCTAGATGTGCTTTCATGTTTAGAATAGCCTCACTTCAAAAAAGCTGCTTGTAGCCTAACCACACACACACACACACACACACTTTGTTTTATGTGCACAATGTTTCGTGAAAATTGAATGGAAAATAAATTGGATTCAAGAGAAACATTACATTCAAAAAAATGTATTGATACATGAAGATATTTATTTTATATATTTATTCAGTTATTCATTATCCTAATCTTAATCATATTTTATTATTTTTCATGTATTTCATTTCAATTTTGCTTCATTCTCATTTCCATTTGCAACAATCCTTCTGTGTTTCTCTACATGGGATCAGAGTAATTGTCCCTGTTTGTCATGAAACCAACCTCATCTGATGTTGCGATGACATAGAAATGACAATCTTTTCACTTCCCTTTTTATATTTTCTGTAATGTCCAGGGCATAGGCCAAGCTGTCAATCACCAACCACACCACAGCAATGACATACGCTACCCTCTCCAATAAGAGCCATTACTTACCAAACAAGCCCCTGCTGACATTGCATTGATGTGAAGGAAGCCCAGAACCCTATTTTTATTTCATTTTTTTCTCTCATTTTCAATTGCTTTGTTAAAATGCGCTGAGGGAGTGTTCTCAGTCATTGCTTTTTACCCTTTTGTTGGCCTATTGGCCATCTTCCTGACTGGATGTAAAGGGAAATTGTTGTATAGCATAATAGATTTGTCCATTTGGACCTGTGCAGTGTGAATGTTGTGTTGATGCTCCGTCATAGGGTGGCAATGAATGGTCCATGTTATATATTTTTTTCCTTTGGCTTGTTTCATACGTGTGGAAAGTAATTTACATGAGAACATTAATGTAACTGTCATGTTCTATCCAAGACCACTGATGCAGAACTGCTAAAAGACAAGCCAAGCCACAGCACGGACGCTCAGGGCAACAGAGATTGAGCTGCAATACAACGTTAATGGAATTAAGTCAACAATTTCCTTATCCATGAGCAGAGAAAGACAAGGAACATTAAAATAAGCATTGGCTTGGAAATGGTAAAAGGAACTATTTGGGAGTCATTTATGAGGTAAAGACGGTAATGGCTAAAAGAGAGAAAAAAACAAATCTGTCTGTATTAGGGGAACTCGCAAGGATCCTGCAGCATCAGCTGTTTCTGTGATGTCTCCATTTGCCTCATTGTTGACTCCATATTAAATAAATGCACCTAAATAACCTTGAACCCTGTAACATGGGCATCGGCAGTTCGTTTCAATTATGTTTCCATAAATGCAACTGAGCTGTATCCGATGGTGAACCGGTCACCCCATTAGCGGAGCATTGTATGTCTGAGAAGGGAGATGGCAGGGGAGGCTGAACAGACAGCAGCATTACTGTACGTGTTCAAACCCTTGCTACGTGTCAGCAGGGACACCCACACTACATCTACTGTAAATGGAAGGCTAGTGTATGTGTGTGTGTATGTGTGTGTGTCAGTGTGTGTGTAAATACATAATTTACAGCGTTTGTTGGACATCCCCAAGAATGAAGCCCTTGACCAAAACCAATTCTTTTGATTATGCCAACAAACTTTACTTTTTACACAAATTACTATAAGTAATGGATTGTGTTATTATTGCCAGGAGCATAAAATAGTGACAACAAAATCAGCTGAAAGCCATAAGTGAAGCAGCCAATGACCTTTTTGTCGATTTTCTTTAATATCTAGAAAGCATTAAAAATGTCATACTAATATATTGAAACAATTTGTATCCACATATGCACCTATTCAAAGTATCTACACACACCATCATATGAAACAAATACACATGAATACATAACACAAAAAGAAACAGAAGGCCAACTTCTGATTTCTACAATACATATAAGATTATTATAAAATGTCAAGGAAAATACAACATATAGTTTTCTAATAACCACAAACGATTATAAAAATGACACAATGTGTCAGAGCCTGGACTCAGTCATTTGTCATTAATGATTCATTTATGCCCTCTTCATTAATTCATAATCATTTTTGTGGTTTGATCTTAATTGCTCAATAAGACTCTCATTTGTATCACAGCTAGCCATCAATTAACTCACTTCTTTCATTCTAAAGGATTATTATTATTATTATTATTATTAATATTAGTGAAACAGAGTACATTCATGTATGCTAAATCCTTATAATGAACATTATTGAAGCAAACAACATACATCGGGGGGGCTTGAGCGCCGAATACACACCTTACCTGCACAACACTGGTTGTTGTGCATGTGTGTGGGTCTATGTTTGTGTGTGTGTGTGTTTGTGTGTGTGTGTTTGTGTGTGTGTGTGATGGACTCTCATGCAAGTCAGGAGTGTGTAATGGTTAGTGTTGTGTACTACAGTGCCTTTTTAGTTTTTGTTTGAATTTCAAATGGTTATTATTAAAGTGACAATAATCAATGAAAGTGTAATAATTACTTAGTTAACTAGTAAATAATTACTAGTTAACTAACTAATGACAAGGTCGTTTGTGCAACATTTTTACTTTTAAAATAAATTTTGATTTTATTGATTCATTAGCAGTACTGATTTGAAGCAGACCATCAGGTTTGTTTTGTAGGATCACGTGTTTCAAGTATCACATCAACAGCATAAAAAAGTGTATTGAATCCATCGTCTTCTCACATTTCATTTCAGCACTTTAATCGTCGTCACATCACATGCAGCGAGCTCAAAGCAATTTCCAGCCTGTTTAAACAAGTACAATCGTGTTAGGGAACAAATATTAATAATGATCATCAAACTGAGCCTTAGGAAAATGAGAAGTGACTTAGGAGGAACAGTGTCATTTCATTAATACTTGTACACCACTAATTACTGATTATTCATGTCCTATACACCTAGTCTTGAAGAACATCTGTGAATCCCATCTTTTTTTATTAAGTAGCTCGGTTGCCTCCTGTACTCCAATTGACATGCAAAACGCACGGTGCCCCATTTCCATTTGGGACACACAGTAACCGGGGAGAGGAAGAAGAAAGCCATGCCTGTGACTCTTTCCCTGGTCTTTTTTTTAACCCATCACCACTTAAATGTAATTTAGCGTTTTATTTGAGATTTATTCAGAATCAACCATAATAAACAAAGCATCCAATAGAGCAGAGTGTATGTCAAGATGCTCCTGACAGCCTCGACTTCAAAAGGCCATGGAGATGAATGCGAGAGTGAAGAAGTGGAGAGCATGATTAGCAGCCTGTTTGGGTTATCTGGCTGTCTAGTGTGCTGTATATGCATAGCGTCAGTCATCCCCTATCACCTAATTAACTCCTTCACCTTTAAACAACACTGTTGCATCTACTTCAAACCGCTCCTTCTCATTGACTTGACACAAATACCTTACGAGCATTTAGAAATGAAAAGTGATTTTGAAGGTGTAGTGCATACAGCAAATAGTTGTCTTTTTTTTTGAAAGTGCATTTGTGGCCATTTCTTTCTAAGATAACATAAGCCATTCTGGGGATTGTATGCCTCATGTCGTCCAAAAACGCTAAGGATTTTTTGGTTAAATACGGTGGTACTCGCACATGAAGAAATACAAGCAAACACTTGACACTTGGGTGCTGTGCTTTGTCTCCATGCGTAACTTCAGTCTCAACCAGCAGCAGGTAAATCTTCTGCAAATTATAGCCTCAGGGCAGCCTTTGCTGCACAGTGTTCAATGCTGTTTGATCCGGTCTAACTAGATTTTCTGAAACTCCAAGTAGCACTCATTGGGTTTGTTTGTTTGTGATACGTTTCCATTAATACTACCTGCATCCCACATGCATTTACATACAGGATTGATCCCCTCCCTGACATAATGTTTCAGTACCTTTCATAGCATTGACACAACCCTGGAAACATTGTTCTCCTGACTTTTTGCTAACAGCAACATGGTGTTAAGAGAGTATAGCTAACATAAAACTACAATACTGAATACAAAAGGACTTTATGTTTCAAATACTGTATTAGTAATAAACAAATGGATTAGGGATAACCAATATTTAAATAAAGAAGTCACTATACATGATAGACACAGGATATTTAAGTATGGTTTGTTGTATGCTCACGTCTTGGGATTGAATCTTGTTTTTCTTTTTTTAGGAATGATTTGGATAAAACCCTTTCAATAACTGTTTTTTCTTCTTGTTATTGCTTTGAGGTTCAGGATTTTGTGACTACACTTTCATTTACTTTGCAAAGGTAGATGATACAAATAAGACGCATAGGCAAGGTGTGTCCATGTAAGATTCTTCTGCTTCATTTCAAGTGCTTGTCATGTTTTCTTGATTATGATTATAATGACTGTAGTAATCCCGAGTTTATTTGGGGAAAGAACTACAGTTACACATGACATGTAAAGTGTAAAATTGTAATGTGAGCCATGTATCTCTCTCATGTCATGGTGCTTATGAAGGGACACCCAATAGAGGATAGTGTCTTAGTACCGAACATGACTGATGCTTAACAATCCTGTCTGTGTTACCATGGCAAATTGTAAGGAGGAGTTCCCAACTTGTTAACGTATTTGCTGAAGCTAGTATGAAGCCATTTGCAAATGCATACTAGCAACGTTATACAGTACATTTGAACAGAACCTGGTGAGCAATGGTTCGTTTGGGACAGGGTCATCGATTGGTGGTGGTCACTTTTGCAACTTGCATGCATACAAACATTGTATGCATTCACTTGAGCATGTTTAGAAGAGCAGACAAAGTACCTTTACAATAATTAGGGAACTCACTCATTCAAATAAAAGGTGCCTATTGCTACGATCCAGTGAGTGCCGCTCAATTAATAAAATGTGTTAGCAGAGAGGGGTAGGTGTTTAAAAAAAAAAGGGGGGGATTTTTTTAATTCGGCTGTGTCTGGGTGTATGTGTGGAATGATATATTCAAATTAATTTCTTTGCATGCATCTCTACATGTTTGTGTTTGACATTTTGTGTGTGTGTCTGTGTGTGTGCGTGCAGTATAGAGTGGGGGGTCTGAGTAGGGTAGGCTGCTGATCTAGAGTTGATTTCACCCACTAAGTGTGCAGGATCTGCTTGATATGCTCTGCGTCTTCCTTCTGCTTTCTATAGGCTTTTCTGGCTGTAGCTTGTGGCGCTCCCAGTGGTGCACGCTCTTTCCACTAACAAAATTCAAAATACAAAATTAATAAAAACACCCTTTGAAACTGACAAATATGCCTCAGGCAAACTATCGGCCCGCCGGCTGCTTAAAATTTAATCAGTATTTTTTTTCCTTTATTTATTTAATTTCCACGGCCATGCTCATCTTTTTAATAACACGGTGCTGAGACTGTCTGGATACAAAGTTTCCTCTGTCAAGAATTACATGGGGCCTGTCAGTTCAGGGTCTCTCTCCCTCAGGGGGGGCTTCCAGAAAACAAACCCAGCCAATTTGTTTGTAACTCCTCTAACCTTTAGTCCTCTACCGAAACCGACCGACTACAGGGCCTCCTCTGCACGTCCACTGACCCCTGCTCCACACAGACAAGGAGGAAGAGCAACACACGTTTACATTCACACTACTCCCATATTTCCCAAAATCAATACAACAGGCTTGTGCCATCCTTTAGAATGGTGTTTAAGCCTAAGTTCACAACAGACGCCACTGAAATGGCAGAATTGTTGTCAGCAGAGAGCGGGCACTCCCATGCCGTTATAATATTAATGCAGTCATGCATAATTTAATTATATTAAGACAGCGCTGCTGTGTGTGATGACAGAATGTCAAGCCATCATCTAAGTGTCAATCAAGCACAATGAAATCCTAATGCAAGCTCAAATTAAACAGCAAATACAAAACTGCTCATAGTGTTTATTAATATTATAGCACCGAGAACGAATGACATATTTTTGTAGTAAAACAATGATTTGTGTTCAGCCGTAATCCTACAGTACTTAACATTATGACAAATGGGACACAGCTCGATTAGGGAAATCAACACATAGTCAATGGGATGCGAAATAAATAGCACATTGCAGATATTGTGTTTAGCTTTGTGTTTGCTTTTCTTTGTAGCCCATTAAGAGAGACTAGATGCAAATTCTAAAGTTAGCCATTTACAGTAATAACTGTAAATACATAACTTACTTATAACTAATTGGTTCCCTAATTACACATTCTTTCTGAAGAATTATTTTAAACCTAGATTTTGCTTTATACATAAAATATATAAGTGAATAGAACAAAAAAATAAGAAGGAGACACAGACACTCAACTCAATGGGTTGAAAGTTGTTCTTCTGGCTCTTTGCTATGAAAAAATCTAAAATATAATGAGATGGTGATCATTGTAACGTGAAACAAACCCCAAAAGGAAGCCTTTTTAGGAAGCCATGCAGGCAGGTGGGGGCTGTATAATTCATTGTAGGTTAAATAGTTGTATTAGGAGTGGTTGAGTGAGTTTATTATGCTGTAGGTTGATTGGTTGAATTTAATTGAAGTTTTAGTAGGTCCTGAGCTTAAATACTGCTCCCATTGTTGAGCTGCAGTCAAAATGCGTAGTTTTATAGCCTTATATTGTGGTTATATAGCATAGTCTCAGTAAGAGACAATGTGGTTGCATTGGATTGACTGTATGACTGCCTATATGGAAGCTGTGGACATTTTAAATGTACTGATCACTACATCTGTCTGCATTTATTTTGAAGTTTTTACTTTGAAATAATCCTCCTTCATTACAATGCAGAATTACGTAACTTTTCTGTATTGTATATTGTATTGTAAAGATTTTATCTGAGACTTTACTTTACAAACAGAGGTTGACGTATTGTACACTGTGTATTCAACACCTCATAATGGGGAAAAACCAACAAGGCCAGTCTCTTGTTCTTACACATAAGTGAATCTGACGCTGAGATAAATTCCCCTTGGCAGGTTTTTTCTCCTTGGTGTAAAAAGCTTCCAGTTTTGTGCTGCTTCGCACTCTTCATACTTTCTTAGTTATTAATTGAAATCATGAGAGTCAACGCTTTCAGCAGAGGCCTAGCTCAAGAACAAGAAATGCTTGAAATTCTTTTCCATAAATATTAACAAGCAATATATTATGCATATTATTCTTTAAATACCACATAAAATGTGTTTTTTGTGGCTTAATCTTAATTTTGCATATGCTTTTAAGTAATATACATTGAATAATGAATGCCATTAAATTGATGGCAGATGCAGCATTGGTGCTGTCAATCAAATGTGTGCAAACCCCCTCTGACATGTGCTGTCTCTCACTACTTCCAGCTGCCAGCACCATCATTGTTCGCTCCGACATTCCAGAGTGCATCTGCCCATACTGTACTCCCAGCACTTTTACATGAGCCCACTCAGTAGGTCATTAAAATGCACCGGACATGCATCTCCACCACGAGTGAGACAACTTTGAAAGCAATAAAATATTCACCCGCATTGAAAAGTGGGGTGATAATTATTTCTTTCTTTATGTTTAGTAACTTGCTTGATTAACTAGAATGGACACAGATTAAAACAGGGTGTATTTTTGCAGTAAGTGTAATATATATATATATATATATATATTTTAAAAAAAAGTGCTTAGAACAACAATGTGATTGTGATGTTTCTCATACAGAAGCACAATATCGGAAAACACCCGGGAGAGTGTAAATCCTCAGTTGGCTCAGAGAGTCACTAAGGGAGGGGGACTGGTGCTGTCCAACCCCCCCCCCCCCACACACACACACACACTCCTTTATGAAGGCAAGGGAAGTTTAGGGGATGGTGCCTTTGATGTAAGCAATTTATAAGGCTAATTAAACAGGATAATAACAATGGAGAACGCCAGCTGCCTGTTTACCCTCCCTCTGTTTACAGCAGACAGGTCCTTGAGCCATAGAATGAACACACACACACACACACACACACTTGTCAAAACATCTAATTCTCAGTTGTTCACGCAGAAAAGCCTAATAACAACAACAAACAACAATAAATTGTGCTTGACATCAAAGAAGAAAATGATTATGTATCAAAGATTCTCTGCAAAGTTTTCTGAGAGAGGGAGCAGCCACTTCCTGCTTGAATTAATAGACAACTCTACTGGGTGAGCTGGCTGATAGCTGCAGGACAGTGCTAGCATTATTATGTCAACCCCTCGCCTTGGGTGCCGTATCGTAGTTATATTTTTGTGCATATTTACTTGTGTATTCATGCGCTGCCTGTCTTTTATCACCTAAATTGGCTGTTGTGTCATTATTTCCCGGCGTGGGTGGTTGATTGTGCTCTGGAATTTCCACTTCTCTGCTCTGCTTCCGAAAAAAGTTTAAAAAAAAACAAGAAACCTGTCTACCGCTTTAAGAAAGGAGACAATTTTTAAAGGGTCAGAGATAACAAGCTTCTCCTCCTTAGCAGTTGTATAATCATGGAATACAAAAAAACCCTCAGATGCTCCAAAAAGTCAGGACAACGGTTGTGAATGTTTCATGTGGAGCAGGTTTCTCTTCTCTCACCTATTGAACAGAAGAAGAATACGTATCACTCTGTGCATCCCCCCTTTCATCATCAGCCTGGCTATTAGGCGCACCGCTCGCCCCATGCATTAGCAGCACATTTTGGAATCACAGCACTCGTCAGGTTCAAATAATGAGCATTTAATTATTGACAGGGAGATGAATATTTAACAAACTGGTACTGGTGTTTCACTTGGTTGGACTCATGTGGAGTACAGCGTCAGGGAGGACATATGAGTCCCTGTGACCCAGAAAGCAACCTCCATTTTCTCAATGAACCCATGAACTGAGTTTGACAGAGCTCCGACATTTCTGACGCTCAAGTGCAGGTTCCGACAAAGCCCCTTGCTGGTAATCCACATACAATCGTTGGCCACTATATTTCACATTGCATTTTAATGTCATTTAGTTGAACTACACAAACTATGTTTTTTTGCATCCTTCAAAATATATTTAGCGTAATAGTTTGTAACAAAAGGGTTTTCAGTCAAAGGAAAGTAATGTGGCCATTTAAGTCGGGCACTTATGTGTACTTTACAGTAAAGGGGTTTCTTTACTCTGTGTGCCTGCTAAGATGATGATTATGATTACTCTAATGACCTACTAAGCACATGATGATCTCACAAAAGTGAGTATGAAAATGTAGTCTATTGGAACATATTCTGCTTCACACATCATTCATACTGTATGTCAACTGCTGCTGGTCTGAGCTCACTACTAAATTGAATTAAAGAAAGAAAGAAAGAAAGAAAGAAAGAAAGGAGGTTGTAGGAGTGATGATTTAGTGGTTAAAATAAATTGTTAGTTTAAAAATAGTTAATAGATAGTTTAAATTTGAGTTTAGAATTGTAATTCTTACATGCATAAAATCAATCAATAAAAATTAATAAAATAATCTGAATATTGAATACAGTATGTACATTTGGTTTTTAATTGAATGCCATATAGAAGTGAATTACAGAAAGATTATTGACTAAGGCCTGGTTTGTATTTACACATTGCATACCCATAGAAAATAGTCAATATAAAACATACTGTATTTAATACTTTACAGCAATATTTCACTCATTTTGCTTAAAATCCCACATCCCCACCATGAATTTCCAAAATGCTGTGACCCTTCTTGTAGTTTGACCCTCCTCACTTGCATTGAGCAGGCTAAAAACACTTTTCAAGATAGAATTGTCCTATTAGTATATTAGTATATGCATATACTGTATACAGTATTATATCATATATAATATAATATATTATATCTATATATATCTACATATGGTCACACCGCCGTAGCTCTCAGCTCTTGCTCTCAGCTCTTGCTCTTGTTGCTAGGCCCTCCCTCTCTCTCGTACATTTGGAGGACCTGTTCCAGGCGTAGTGAGATGAGAACACCTGGGAACAAGGTTACTTGGTCTCTTCTGTACTCTACTGTACGGTCAGTGGCGGCTGGTCAATAGAGGACGCCTAAATAACACTATGTGACACAAACATTTGAATTACTTCATTTAAAATTATTTTATTTAGTCAGTATTTTTTTTCTGGTCAAGGTCAATTTGTAACCTACAATGTATTTTCTGCAATAAATTAAAATGAAAACCTTCTGGATCTGGGTGCAAACTAACACAGAGATCCAGCCGATCCAGACAAACATTCATACTTCAGCCCAAGGGCGTTAAAATCTTTAGCCGATTGACCGCCATTGACTCTCGTTATAAGTTGTACATTTGCGCAGTTGGCTCCTCTCGATGCAAGAGGTAGGAGCTTGCTGAGGCAGAATAATCACAGCTCATAGTAACTCATGGACGTAATTATAGGTTGTTTGGTCTGGAAACGTATGCCGTTTACCATGAAACATAAGACGTCTGTCGTTTTTAGAGGGACCTGACTATCGGTCTATTAGGTCGTTTCACATAATTTGCTCACCAACCACTTGTTGGCAAGAGAGGCGAGTCTGACAAAATGTTACTTATTTGAAAATGAGAATATTCAATTATCGTTCATTATTTTATTACTTCCTTTATTACGTCCTATATAATTGTAATAATATATTTGGAATGAGAAAATGTGTTTCATTAGAAAGTTATGCACCGCTGAAGCCAAGTCAAGCCAATGAGTATGTTCATGTTTCACACAGACGGTTTTGAGTGCGACACAAGCAGAGAGAGACAGGGATGCACATGGGATGAGTTGTTTTGAGTGACTGCAGACTAAGAACAAAAAAAGTTACAACAGGGCACCTTTTTGTAGAAGGTGGGAGCTAGGACCCAACCGCCATCAGATGCACAGGAAGCTATAAAAGAGTTCTTGCTGCTCACTCTTTCCAAACTCAGACCACAAAACACTGGCAGAGCTGATTGCCATTTTATCCATTGTTTGTGATCATTGCCATTTTAGCCCTTATATTCTGTCATCAGAGCATTTGACTATTGTGTTGTTTTAATACCATTTGCCATAAGAGCATCTTAGCATTTTCACTTTTTAACCCAACTTGCCTCAGTCCCACTGCTTTGAAACTTTTACCCCTTCTTATCCTTCTAGTACCATGGCTGGTGGCCGTCTCCAGGCATGGAGTGGAGTCAGTTTAACAATATGCAACATTTAGAAATGTTTGAAATGTGCTCTAAAATACATTCTGTCATGTAGACGCTAACCTTAAAGCTACAGGGATCTAGGTTAATTGCTCCGACTGCAGCAGCGTAGAGAAATCTCATGTTAAATCTCAAAAAGCGAGTGTAGCAGATGCTCCCTGCCACACTGGCTTTTGCTGGGCTCCTCCAAAACCAGGACACAGGTAATTGTTAAGTAGACCGGTTTATTGCAGAGTTTAATGGTTTGCAGGTGGTAAATATGTGACATGTCTGTGCTCCTCCCGATTGTGTGTGGTGATGGCTGGTTTATCCTGCGTGCCTTGATGGGCCAGCCAGTCCAATCAGCCTGACCGGCCAGGTGAGGCTGCTTAAACCAGTCACCACTTGCCAGAATACTCCATTCACCACCTGCATCGGTGTTCTGGGGTCTTGCCGTGGGAGTCTACTTTTTACCTATTTATTTCCTTTGCAACTGGTAATTAAAGGTACTATCATAGACTGTAAGAAATATGGACATAGCGTCCGTGACATCATCCATTGGTTTACACACAACCGTTATGATGCCTTAGATTTCACGTTATGGGCGCCGCCATTGCTTGAGATTTTTTGCAACCAGCAGCAGAAACAATCCATATTTGGCACATTGAGGGCGGGAATTAAATGGCCGCCTCACAATAGCCTATGGCCAAAACTCATTAATATTCAACCCTTAATAACTTTTTAATTACCATAATTTCCGGA
>OMKN01061511.1:1529-32345 GCA_900302345.1 Melanonus zugmayeri | reverse complement strand
AGCCCGCCTCCTTTTGCTTCCAACTGTAGTGAATTAGGGACGGCGTAAACAACGAGTGGCTCTTTGTCTTCGAGGTGCCCTGATTAAATATGAATATCAAACAGGTAACTCTGAAGGCAGTCCCAGTCCGCACCGGTAATGAGCGACGTGTTCGACGTGAACACATCTGTGCTAGATCGAGCCTGCAGGCCTGTCTTTAGGCACACAGAGACACACACCATAAACACACACATACACACACAAAATGAGGTGCTTTTTATGTGGGAAATCATTCCCCGTGTGTCAGGGAGCTGACATTAGAACAAGAGGACGAGGGAAAGGTTAGCTGGTATCAGAGAGCCCTTGTGATGTCAAATATAACCCTGTGACTCTTCTCTATCGCTCTGTTTCCATCGCTCCTCTATGATACACAGAACGTGAACAATAACAGCAAAAGCAATGCTGGCGCGTTATCCGTTCTGCGCCTTCCCAGTGTAGTCTCCCAGAATAGAGCTGGCACAGTAATGATGTCAGGGGGTCACGGTGAACATTTCCCATCGCCGACTCCTCAAAAACATGGCTGAGATAATATTATTCAAACCCTGTGACCGGTTAAACAGGCCGACTGCCACTACTCAGACATCCCGTCTGGTGCGTGAGGGTGACGTGTCCCGGGGTCGGGCGCCAGCGTCCACGTCAACACGCCGTCCGGCGACCGAGCAGTCTAGTTTGCACGGTCAGGGCGGGAGTTGTGGAGAGTGGAAAAAAGGGGGTTGAAGTGATGTTTCGCTTCCAGTAGCTTCATGGCTCCCCACCCCCCCCGCCACCCCTTAAAGTGTGTTGAAGAAAATATGAAAAATACTAATCATGCACTGTGGGTCCCTTGACACGCCAGTAGCCAAGGCAACAGGATGGCTGTGGGAGGGAGGGGGAAGATCCAACCATCTGAGGGACACATGCAGGAGATATAGGCGTAGCCTCTGGTGACCTGTAGCCCACATAGGCTCCTCTTCTGCACAATGGGCTGCTTTTAAAACACCACAACACAACTGACTAAATTCATGGATTTCATTTCATTTTTAATCATTTTTTAAAGAAAACTACTTGCAAAAAAACCCAACAAGAAACCATGAAACCATGCTTGAAATGTTAGGTCTGGTTAAAGGTGAAGTGAAGATAGTAAATAGTATATTAGGCCTAAATATGAATATGCTCATACGGGTGTGGGTCGTCCCGAACACAAGCTTTTGCCACACCTTTAACGGGTCAATAGTAAAGTCCACCATGAAGGTCTAAACTGATTGAACTGATTGATTGACTGATTAGGTTAATCATACCTGTTTTAACGTGTTTAACCTGTAAAGGCACATTTTAAAACAATGCTGCCAACTATGCAGCCCTTCAAGTAAAACGCATACCGTTTGTTAAGACTAAATCCATCTCACTAATGGCTAATTAGTTCATTAACTAATCACTCACCTTTAGTCAATAGTTGTATGATCCTGGTTATAAATCCGCATTGGAGATCCCGTTATTATCTTATTTCTAACACCTCCTCACATCACAACCAGATGTATGAGTTAAGCCTTCACTTCAACACACACTTTCGTTGATTCTGGGGATTATAAGTCGCCGATCATGTAATTTTCTTTCAGTAATAATCCCGTGGGTAGTTTTCATTGACTGAATACATTTCCAACAGAAGCAACAGATGATTTGGAGGAGATGAGGCGCAGGACGCGCAGCTCGGCTTTCATCGGACGCGCCCGCTTCAAGCGGGGGTTTCTCTTTTGTAGTAAAAGCTTTTAAGCGAAACTGCCTCGGATATTTGGCGTGCTAAACATAAATTGGAATTACATTTTATCTAGGCTATATTAAACATAACAATCTGTTTAAGTATTGTAGTCGATTTTATTTGGCACGCTATTTTATTTCAAACCACCCCCCTCCCCGTGTATTATGGAACAGTCCACAGTCCCTAAACTATCTATACTAGTTTCTTTTTTCTTTTTTCTTTTACCGTTTATGAATTTCATAAAGTACATTATTCTTACATACAACGTTTATTGAAGATGACAATGGCAGTCATGTAAACAATAGGCTTATTAGAAAAACCTTTTTCTCATTTACCACACATTCTTCTTCTTCTTCTTATCATTATGACTGTCCCCATCATACACTTTATGATGATTAAAAATACATAAATAAATACTTACCTGGGTTTGAGTGAAGTTGTGACGTTGAGAATAGGGCGGTATGTATGTCAGCACTTCAGAGCTCGGATAAATAATTAACTTTGTGGATGTGTGTGTGACACCTGTTGCTCTGTGTGTGTGTGTCATAGGCTACTCTTTTTTTGGCTGAAGAGAAATGCATGTCAAGTTTCACGTTTATTCGTCATATGCACAATAACATTTTGTGAAAATTGTGTTTTCTTGTGTTATGTTAACTGCTCTAGCTGCATGTATTTTTACGATTTTTTTTTTTGTCTCTCTAATAATCTCTCTAATATCAGTGTTGCTTAAAAACACTGTCAGCAGTGTAGCTCCACCACAATAATAATAATAATTATTATTAATAATACTAATACTACTACTACTACTAATAATAATAATACAAATAATAATACAAATAATAATAATAATAACTTCGATTTAAAAAACACTTTTCAATATTTCCAGTAGCTGTCATCAGTCAGTTATACAGTAAATAAGTTAAGTTAATAAAGGTAAATAAGTTAAGTTCATTTAATAATTTTGAGTTAAATATAAGAATAATTTACGTTTTGATAAAAGGATATTTATGTTAAAAACATACAGTTAATAACACATTTCAAAAAATACCTATCTAATGTTTACATAGCGGAACTGATATTCCGGTGCTGCGATGCGTGGTCGGACCATTGTTGTTGTAACACCACAAGCAGACCACGAGGGGGCAGACCTGACTGGCCTGTTGGGTTCAGGGGAAGACTTCAGGTCATGCTGCTGTTAAATGAAGACCTGTAAACCAAGTTGAAAGTTTTAACGTTCATATATTACAGCAGGTGGCGTGTTTGATGGCATGGAGATCAGGGCCCTGTCTAAAAGGGGGGCATGGGGTGGCACTGGTGCCCCCCCAACACCATTGGGCTACAGTGCTGTCAATCAGTAAACACCCGACGCCATTGGATCACAATGGAGACCACATGTCATGTCAGACCACCTGTATTAGTGCACTAATGCACAAGAGCCCCAAAATCGTGTCCAATGTTAAGTCCATTTTCAACACAGTATTTATTTCTGATAGATGTTCTGGTTCCCCATGGCCCCCCTGACTCGTGCTGGGTCCACCCTCGGCCCCCATTTAAAACATCCTAGAACCGCCCCTGATGGAGATGCAAAATAAATGCCTGTTAAAAGAAAGAATGCCTTGTGTTTGTGATTCAACCTGGGGGGAGCTACATTTCCAGTAGAGGTCACTAATCTCACCGCTGTAGATTGTGTGTTCATTCGTTTTCACACCCATTCAGTTCACTGAAGGGTTCACTGAGAAAAGTGCTCACCCACCATATGTTATACCTCTGTATATGTATATATGTACTGTATATATGTATATGCATATGTATGTTATACCCATGTGTGCGCATTCAAATCCCACCTCGAAACCCACCTGTTCAAACTGGCCTACTCATTGTAATTGCCCTGTGTCTCCCTTTATTGTTACTGTTTTTATTCCCTCTCATTTTTAACTGTTGATTGTTTTTATGCGTTGTAAGGTGACCTTGGGTGTCATGGATGTGTCTGCGCTGAAGAAACCTCGCCTCGTTAAAACTAAAAGTTTCCACCTCAAACTCAAGGATATTTGTTTTATTTTGATGATAAAAATGTATGATTTTTTTAGGACAATTCTGAATCGTTATTTGAGTCAATAATAACAGCTTTTTGAGATTCTGGAGGAACATAATATTCTAGACAAATTTCAATATGTTTCCGATTTCTTCTGTTACTTTATCTGACAGAGCTGCATTTGATACCGTAGATCACAACGCACTTCTCCATAGGCTTGAGCACAAGGTGGGACTGTACTGAAGTGGTTCACTTCTTACCTGTCAGGGAGGTCTTTCTCTTGCTGCAGGTGGACATATGTTGTCCACCTCTCCACTGACGCGTGGGGTCCCCCAGGGGTCAGTTCTGGGGCCCCTGTTGTTTTCTGTCTATATGCTGCCCCTCGGACAGCTCATCAGTTAATTTAAAGACATCTGCTACCACTTTTATGCTGACGACAGCCAGTTATACTTTTCTTTTAAACCCCAAAATGTTCCTAAGCTGTCAGCTCTTGTTGATTGTTTTTCCAAGATCAAAACCTGGATGGATAATCATTTTTGCTGAATAGTGGAAAAACAGAGTTACTGTACTTTGGGCCTGACACTGATGTTGAAACTGCACTTGATCCACTTACCTGAAGCCAAGCTCAAGAAATGTGCGGGTCATCTTTGATCAGTTCTTAAACTTTCTAGTACTTAAAGTCATTTACCCGGTCTTCTTTTTTCCAGCAAAATTGCACCCTAATATCCCACATCACTGTCTTGAACAGGTTATTCATGCTTTTATTTCTTCACAAATTGATTATTGTAATTCTTTGTTTACTTGTCTTGACAAATCAGCTTTGGTTAAATTACAAACCATTCAGAATGCGGGCGCCAGATTGTTGACCAGAACCAAAGGTAGAGCACATTCCCCCTGTGTTAGCCATGTTACACTGGCTACCTGGAAAATACAGGATTGATTTTAAAATCGCGCTCACCACCTACAAGGCTTCAAATGGTGAAGCCCTAAGCTACATCAGTGAGCTCACGACCCCCTACTGCCCCAGTAGGGCTCTCCGCTCCTCCGACCAAGGGGTGCTCATGGTCCCCCGGACCAAACTTAAGACCAAAGGCTTCTTCAGCTGTAGCACTTAAGCTATGAAATCAGCTACCCTGTGAAATCAGGTCTGCTGAAAGTGTGGAGTCTTTTAAACAGGGTTTTAAAACCTTTCTGTACAGGCAGGCTTTTAATTGAATTTTAAGTGTATGCAGTGTAACATTTGTGTGATTGTGTTATTTTAAATTAATGTTGTACTGCCTGTAAAGCACTTTGTGATTTTAATCTTTTTGATTTAAGCGCTATATAAATAAAATGTACCATACCTTACCTTACCTTAAATATGGACGCACTACACATATTGATCTGTCCACGTTTCCATTGAACAGACCGTTGGACAATGCTCCCCTCAATGATGCTATACAGCCCACTGTCAATATTTGAAGAACACAGCATGGCTTCCCAAGGTTCCCAAAAACTGATTTTCTTTAAGCCAGTGATATGGTGGATGGTGTAATACCCAAACTATTATCCACTTTATGTGTTTGTACATTCCTTTATAGTAGGATATATAAATACTTGTATGCATTGGCGATAGTGGCATATGCGACCAATGGCATGGAAGAATAATAAAATATAAACATAAAGTTACAATTAAGTGATAACTTAACTGTAACTGAATGGCATCATTTTGGCAGTATTATATATTAGTATATTATCTTATTCCTTTATTTGTATTCAGTAGAAAAAAAGTTTGAACATAGTTCCATAAATATATCACAATTATTAACAAATTATTATTAATGACAGTGACTCCACCGTAATCAATTCAAGTGATTAAGCCTCTTTTGGTTTGCTTATTCATTTGTAGTTCACAAGTCACCCGTCAACTAGTTTCTATTAAGTTTCACCTACTATTTTCACCTACCTATTTTATTCTACTTATTTAATATATTATATATATAATTATATATTAATTTATTTAATTTATAATATTCTATTTAAATCACTATTTTTGGTGCACCATCGTAAAGGGCGTAACCCTCACCGATTGGATATATTTAATGTTGTTCCTGTCTCCTGCCACCAGTTATATATATATATATATATATATATTTGATATATATATACATATAGCCCTAACACTAGAGCTGATCATGACCAATGAACTGTGATCCAGTTGGCAGTGAGCCACAAGATAAATCAAAAGGTAGAAGACAGAACAAAGGTTGCATACAAAGACTTAGATTATCAGCGTCCATATCTGTGTTTTATGTGCGCCTATAGGAGTTTTATTTAATTTAACAGGACGACAACATCATCTGCATACAGTAGTATGTAGGCTTCACTACTGTGTTTAAACAAATTGCTTTTCCCAGTAGCTCTGATCGAGATGAGACATTAAACAGAGAACCTGAACAGTAGAACTATTTTGTTCATCCTTTAGTCCTTAAGACCTACTTCCCCAGATCCTATTTGTCTTTCAAATAGATTTAATTCAATAGAAGCCAGAATGAGCGAGTGTGTGTCGGAGCTTCACAAAATATGTAATAATGTATATCTGGTTGGGATATGGCAAATAGCACAATGACACACATTCAGAATATTTCAATGTCATGATTTGTGACATCAACATATCCTGAATGCAAATAAATGGTTAAATCACATTTATGTGACACCCGTTTGTTTTGTAATCCTACTTCTATCAAACTTCTATTCTGTCTGTATCTTAAAGTAACACCAAGCACCATAAAGTAATTAGATAAGTGTGGTCATCAGACTGAAATAAGCAGCAGATGGGATAAGCTTGGGAATGATACTAACTACAGATAACATGCAGTCATAAAAAAACAAGACATGGTGAAAGTTAAGGTGCCTTAACGGCATTCACACCTTTCTAATCAAGCTGTTTAGACCATATGAGAGAGAGTGGTGGGGGTAGAGTGAGAAAGGGAGAGAGAGCGAGAGAGAGTCTTTACAATCCTGCACCTGCATGCATTGCATTATCAAAGGGTGCATGACTTGCCTTGTTTAAGGATTCTATTGCTCATTTAGTGTCTCAATAATAGGACTAATTTGGTTACGTTTTTTATGACAGACATACATGTACCTGTCTGTGTGTCTTAGAGGTCAGTAATCTATGGGCAAAGGCATGTGTACAGTGTTGTGAAAGGAGTGAAATACAATCTTGCAAGGCAATCGCATGCATTTAATTATCATTGAATATTGCATCTTGGTGACCAACATGCTAGTTAAGTTAACTTTGTATGTTTATTTTTTGCAAGGAATCTACAGTTCTGTGATTAATAATGAATCAACTTAATCTATGGATTAAGTTGGAGACTATTCAAAAATTAGCTGAAGGGAGAACATTGTTCAATGAACACTGGCATCTTATGCTAAATAATACCAAGATGAGACTTTTTTTAAGATTCAAATGAAAACTGAGCTTCCCAACTCCCCAAGAATGAAATTATTGTGAAGAAACAGCTTTTTAAAACAGATACAGTGAAAGAAACCCTTGAAAGCACAAATAGTTTTTAAAGTGTTTATGGAGGTGCATTTGGAGATATAACAGCAGACACTAACATTTGCTGAAGTGTGCAGCCAATGTCCCAGAGGTTTTATCCTACACCTTTAAATCTCCTTTTAATTAAAAGGAAACTTTAAATATCCTTTTAATTTAGTTTTTAGACTTAAATCCTATCTTCAAGATTCAAGATTCTTTATTGTTATGTCTCAACACACAGGGGATAGAAGAGTCAAATTCTTGGGTTTTTGCTTTTTTTTGCATATTAAAGTGACAGCATGTTAAAGTGACAATAAATACAATGAAAGTCCAATATGATCTAAGGTGCTATGGTCCAGTGCAGTAGTGCAGTAGTGTGTGTTGGTATCCGGTGTTCATGAGCCTGACTGCTTGGTGGAAGAAGCTGCCTGCTGGTCCGTGCCATGAGGCTGTGGTACCGCTTGCGCAGCGGCAGCAGCTGGAACAGACCGTGGTTTGGGGAGGCTGGTGTCCTTAATAATCCTGCGGGCCTTGCTGGCACACCGGAGAAGCTCACATCCGCTGATGCGCTCGGCTGTCTCGACTGCTGACTTTCCGCAGCGCTTTGCGGTTGCGGGCAGAGCGGGTCCCGTACCACGCAGTGAAGCTTCTTGTCAGGATGCTCTCCGTTGCGCCTCTGTATGCCGAACTTCTTCAACCATCTGAGGTGAAAAAGGCCTTTTTCACCTCATGGTTGGTGTGGATGTCCCCGGTGAGGTCCTCTGCAATGTGGATGCCAAGGAACTTGAAGGAGCTGACTCTCTCCACAGTGGGCCTGCTGATGGTGATGGGGTCCGGCCTCTCACCTCTCCTCCTGTAATCCACGATCATCTCCTTGGTCTTGTCGACGTTGAGAGAGAGGTTGTTCTCCTGGCACCACTGTCAGGTTGTTGACCTCTCTCCTATAGGCTGTCTCGTCGTTATCTGTGTGCGCGTGTGTGTGTGTGTTTTATTTTCCGTTTGTATACAGCAATAATGAAATGGTTCTGCAGAAAGAAGCTACTGTATAAATTAATCTTATTTCAATCTTATTTATTATTAGTATTAGTAGTGTAGCAGTAGTAGTGTAGCAGTAGTAGTATAGCGATAGTATTTGACTACAATGGGGCTATGAAAAAGATTGAAGATATACAAATATTTGATCAAGCACATTCTACCAGGCATACAAGCTCTGGAGCGACTGGTTATTCAAACAGGAGCTCATATGAATTCGTCAACATCTTGCAAAGCCTCTGCAAACAAAACCATGCACTCTCTGAAGGCTGCTAGAAGAAAGTGTGCGAAATGCAAGGTGGCAATCGGGGGTTTGCCCCTACCTAATGCTCCAGTGTTATGCTGAAGTCTTACACTCGATACCAGTGGCGGCTCCTGAGCTGGCGACTTGGTGGTGCGAGGGACCGGAGTCATGCCAGCACCTGCAGGGTACATGCTGGAAAAATGTTCACTGTTACTAAAATAAGACTTGATTTAGAGAAAACCCTAAAATCCTATGTTTTTGCCAGTCTCCACCAACCTGTTTGTGAACGTGCTTCTCTGCTCCAAATTCAAGTTGTGTTCTTCTGGTGACACTGAAGTGCCTTTCGCTCCGTCTGGGCAGCGATTGATGATGGCCGCATCTGAGAGAGGGTGAAGCTTCTCGGACATTTGTACGTTAGCTTTTCTAAACTACAGAACATTTGGACAGCGCCAGCCATGGAAGAAGGCCTGACCAGAAACAAGCGTGTTTTGCAATTTGAATAATGAATACTGGACATAGTAAGCATTTAAAATACATTTTTAGTGACAAAAAGTGACAAATCTTTTAAAGATTTTTACAGAGACCCCCCAAAATGTTGTGTTTTGATTAAGTGTCAATCAAGGGGTCTGGGACCCCCCAAGCCACCCCGTATTTTGCCCCCTGGGCACAGGCATCATGTATTATTCATTCATTTATTGAAGGAGGATAAGCAGGTGCACAAGAAGACACACAAACATAGAACATAGAACATAGCATTTTGAAGAGGGTGGCTTTTATTTCCTAACTAAAACTACATTTGTAAATACAAAATACTGAACTTTTGGACTCTGTCTATGATTATCAATGTAAATGCAAATACAACCAGGAGATAGACCCTTTTGCAGAGTTTTGCAATGGGGCATTACACAACTTTGGGGGTGTGCTAAATTCTACTAATGCAACAGATTTGCAGTTATGAACTCATTCACCTACAAATGTCCAATTAGACTATAGTACATGTGCAAAAATATGCTACTGGGATGGTTTTCACACACTGTCGGAGAAGTAGTAGAGAAGACAAGAAATGTATTGCATTGTAATAATAACCAAGAAGTAATGAATAAAAAACGACAAGCTATGAATCATTACAATTGTATTAGCCATAGGTAGTCACCGTATCCTAAAGAAAGTCTTCAGTACACAACCGTGGGTATTCTGTGATATCCCGCCCCACCGACACACACTTGAGCCAGGTGTGCTAAAATCTGTGGCTGATAATTCGATTGATTTTATGCATTGGTGACACCATAAACACTTCAGTAAAGATGAACTTAGTTACAGAAATTGAAGATATTAACTTAGAACAGCAGCAACAATGTATGTGGGCAGAGCTACATATTTACACACAATTACACTCAATTTCATCTTCATTTGAGAAACATTTGTGAATTATAGAATAAAGACTGTGGAGTGTGTGTGGTTGGAGGCTGGTTTAAGCAGCGTCACCTCACCTGGCCTGAATCAGGCTGATTAGACTCTGGGGCTGAGGTGAGGCTGCACACCTGTGGTGCATCCAGTAATCAAGGCCCACAGGTTAAACCAGCTTCACCACACACACTCAGGACAGAGTTAACCCTAATAGGTTAAACCAGCCGTCACCACACACACTCAGGACAGTGCTACATGTCAGCAAGACACCACCTGCTCTGGCAACCAATCCATTTCTCCATCCATTTCTTTGCAATAAACCGGTTTTCAACATCCAGCTGTGTCCTGACCTTCGGAGGAGCCCTGCAGGAGCCACTGTCAGTGGGTCGTGGCAGAGAAGTTACAAAGATGTTCAATACAGAAGCAACAGATCACCAGCACAAGTCAAAGGTTATCAAATGTATTTATTTATTGCAGATACAGGTTTATTGCAGATATCCCAGTCTAGACAGCCATCAGCCATGAATTGCAAATGAATGCCGCTGAAGTAAATTTAGGCTACATTTACATTTGAACAATAATTTTAGTGCCGTTAGTATACTTTGGTATAAATGTTCTTTAACAACATAAAAACGTTATTTGTTTGCTGTTTTAATCACTAAGAATGATTTCCAATATTCCAATTGATTCTGCACTGTCAAGGCACCAAAGGCTTGATACTGCTATCATTTTCACATTGGAAGGGACTTTGACTTCGGGACATGCCTTCATCACTCACTGTTTGGAAGTAAAACTAATAAACGTAAACCTACCTCATTTAAAAAATTGTCTACATCATCTAAATATGCATTTAATATTGTGCTGTACTTAACTTTTATGCAGTTGCAATGGTCTTAAGTCTATAGTCTCCATCATATTTAAATTAGTCAAGAAAAAAAATCCTTCCTTTCTCATAAACCCAAAATTATTTAACGTTAGTTATTTTTATCAATCAATGTATTGTTCTTATTGTTTGCAGCACCTAACGGTGGCCTTTGTGAACTTTTTGCCTTTGTCCTTCCACACTGGAGAGTGCAGTAGACTTTGAGCCTTCCAAGTACTATCTGTACCTTTTTTCAGCCACTGTGAATGAGTACAACTGAGGGTATAAAAGACCCACCCTGACGTTACGGAGTCAGTCTCGTCTGAGTACTCGTCAAGCCCCCAAGAGCAGAGAGCTTCACTGAACCCAACATGGGGGAATCAAAGCTCTGCCTTCTGCTTCTCCTGAGCACAGCGGCCCTGGCCTGTGAGTAACCAGTTTGGGCTTTTTTGTATTTATCACAAAAAAGCCTTTATTTATATTACTGTATTATTAGTCTTTATTCATGAATAATTTATATCCAACCTGTGTTGTAAACCCAAATCAAGTAATTAATAAAATGGTGGGTTGATTCATTATTGCTGATGATTTTTATCTGTCCACTCTTGGCACCAGTGCCAAGTAAAAAAGTTCATTTTGAGCCCTACATTTAGCTTATCTCAGAAGTATTTCTGTATTTTTAACATTAAGTACTCTTTTACCCTACAGCTGCCCAAGACGAAGACCTCCCAACATGTTTGTGTAAGTTTTACATAATATTTGATGGTTGATGGGGAAACCCATTTAGTTTGTTTGGTGTACACCCAACCGATGCTGATAGGATGGGACCTTTTGGTCGTCTTTTGATGTCTCTTTCCTCATATAGTGGCGCAGAGATACAAGACCCTACACAAGTATGAATATCAGTATGAAACCGAGTCCCTTAATGCAATCAACGGAGCCTCCAAGCTCCAAAATGGACCCAAGGGCTCCTGCAAGGTACAAGTCAAGATCTCTCACACGCCGCCGTAGTTGTTTTCTTCTTCAATAACATGATTGGCAGATGTGAGAAAGAAGTGAACTGTTTTTCTTTTACAATAAGGTTGAGATTGTAGTGCCACAGACTTGTAGCTTCATCGTTCGCACCACTGACTGTCGTCTGAGTGAAGTGGTCGACACTGGTGCCGACGGTAGCCCAGTGTTCGCACCAGCTCCCGGATCTGACGCCTTCGCTGCTGAAATGGAGAAGTAAGTAATTTGATATCTTGAAACAAAATTATCAGATATCAGGGTTTCCCACAAAAAAGTGTATTGTGGGGGAAATGCTTCAGAGAAAGAGCCAAGCAATAGTGTAGGGCTCTACCCATCGTTCCAAGTCGACTCAAATTCTCTGTCAAACAATCGTGGTTTTAAAAAAAGAAATCATGCATTATAATAATCAAATCAAACAGGTTATAGAGGCTGCTGTAGGAGAGATTTGAGAGTTGGAAAGAGAGCAGAAGAGCAAGGTTTTGAAAATAAACCCAAAAAACCCCCAAAAACACTCCCTCCCTCCCCAAGTTTCTCTGCCATTGAGAAGTGTTGCATTCACAAATCTGTGGTGGAGCTTAGCTATATGTGATTGACAGGTTCGGATTCCCCGAACCAATCAGAAGAGATGCAGTCAACTAGAAACAGATATTCTTACATTTCACAATACCTGACGGATGCCATTTTTAACAAATTACACTCAAATGATTGCTCTTAGATCATATAGGTAGGCTATAGATCTTGCCTACAGCACATTCTAATAGGCCTACATCAATTGCATTAGGCTTACATAGGCTATTAACCATGGGTAAGAGAAAATAATGATTATTATTGTTATATTATGTTGGAGTGCTTATTGTGGACTTTGTGCGCTTTACACAAAAAACACAAGCAGGGATTACGCACACCCACTCACACTGGTGAACATTATTCTCTCCATCAGTACTTTGTAGTACCGACGTATTTCGCTGTTCTGCTAAATTGAATGGTGCCGCATTTGTTCTATACACTGAAACACATCATTCACATGTATTTAAAAATGTTCATCAGTCAACCGCTTCTAGTCTCTTTAGAAGGTTTTGTCATGATCAGATGTGAATACTGTGCGTAATCAGAGACCGGCCACTGTTTGATTTCATAGATGTATTATATTAATATGAATTATATTCATTGGATATTGAAAACCCGAGAATACATATACCTTCATGTCAGTGAAATGTTAATGTGTTTATATTGTCTGTTACGTTCTCCAGGTATCCCCTGAAGGTAATGGTTGAAGGAGTGTACGATGTGAAGCTCTACCCTGAAGAGGGGGAGACGACTACCATCTTGAACATGAAAAGAGGAATCATCTCCACTCTGCTGGTGCCTCTGGTGGAGGAGGACAAGAACAAGAACATGGTATGTTTGCTTCACACGAAAAAGTTATGCAGAGTGTAATGAAAGAATATAGTGATCAAATGTATACAGAAAATACTGATGTGTTCTGTCTCATACAGCCCACCGTCTATGGCAAATGCATGACCCAGTCCACCATCACTGAAAGACAGACAATCGCAACAGACATCAACCTCAGCAGGGATCTTTCTAGATGCGACAAATTTGTCCCAATGAGAGACCAAACAAGCCCCTTGGCCCTTATCTCCGGCATGGTACGCTACCCTACACACTTGGTTGCTTGACATTTGTTCACAGTTAAAATGACTTTAGTTCAATTATCCTGTTTGCTAACTGTTTGTCTACCTGCAGCACCACCCTCTTGCCCAGCTGATCAGGAGCTCACAGTCCTGCCATTACAAGTTTGATAATGACAAGAAGCACATGACCTTTGGTTCCTGCACTGAACGACATATCCTGGTGCCCTTCTCTCACAAGTATGTCCCAACCTTGAATTGCTCTATCAGACTCCTCAATGTTTTAATTTGACCTGCCCATACATCTTGAGGAACCATACCGTTTTTGCTAAATGATTTGTTGTTTGCTGTAGGGGAGAATATGGAGTTACCAACATTGGAAAACAAGCCCTGACCCTGCTGGAGATTTCGGCTCACAACGACAGAATCTTTGACTACAGTAAGTCTGGAGTTTTATCATTAACTCTTGTTATGACAAAATGACTTATTGTCCGTCTGTCTATCTATTTTAGGGGTGGGGTCAGAATAATCGATTATTTGATTATTCGTTCATGGCGGCAAGAATCGATTTGAATGTTTTTCTTTGCATAAATTTTTTTTGGTTATTTTTTTTAAAAAGGTGTTAGTATGTCTTCTATGATCTTAAAACATAGTAATCTATGCTATTTTTCACTGCGTCTAAAATAATAGAAACCTGTCCCAAATACAGGTTGGGTGTTGATAATGATCGAAGCAAATAGAAGCCCGGGCTTATAGTTGGAAGTTTTACGGTAACTGAGCAAAACCATACTGACTTGGCTGAACTGTGCAACTATATTAACAGTGGAATGCTGCTTTAAATCATATAGAATAGCCAAAGCCTTCAATAAATATTAAACCCAACGCACACGTCTGTCGGGACAGACGCAAAATGTTTTTGAATGTCCACGTCCAAAATAGACAGTGGGGTCCTATTTGAAAATATGTCCATGTTACATTCGCGATCTGTGTGCGTTGCTCCGTTAAAATAATATGATTCTAGTTATTGTTTGTGTCACACTACAAATATGAGGGAATATTGAGTCTATAAATAGAGCGCACGTAGACTGCATTGTACTTAGTGCTCTACGTCCTGCCTATTATTTCCCCATTCATCGAACATTGGAGTGGAAGATATCTAAAAAAAAAGTTCACCACTCACCGATATGTTTGTTTCGCTACGCTTTCGACTGCAACATCGGATATGTCCCGCTTTGCTGAATGTGCACATGCACCGGACTATTCACTCTGCTTCGTCTTTGTGGACACCTTGCCACACACACAGGGTTCAGGGATGGAGAGGGAGACGGGATCACCGGCCAGAGTCTTTTATTTTGTACAAAAAGAAGCGCTTTCGGCGAGACACCTGGTGACTCGCCTTAACCCACCGGTTATGCTTAAAGGAAATAAATGAACAACCAAAACCCACGCGGTCACACCGCGGTACACTTGCTGCTTCTCGGGATCGTCGTCGGGCATGTGTCGCGTCCTCACACTCTGGAGCCAGCCTCACTGGGGGAACAATGAAAACGCCGTCAGTTTATAGTTCCCCTGATCACTGATCCATCCCAGCTGCGTCCGACCCGGGAATTAGCTGCTCCGCCCCCTTTGTTTGCCGACCGATGCCGCGCCACGCCCCCCTCCAGCCCAGTCTTTTTTTAGCTTCTTTTGACATTCCTCTCGCCGTGATGCAATCAATAATAATTCAAACAATAAAAATCTGTTTAAATCTATTGATTTAATCATAGGGACATTCTCATGTCATATTTGGCTAATTCTGTGAATTACATCTACCTTATCACCTTTACGAGAACTTTGTTACGATACTCCAATGTAGAGTAAACTTAAAAGACGAAGAAAATAAAATACAAAATATGAAATGTTTCTTAAAAAATGTGTAATGTCAGAATAATTCATAATTTTTACATTTGCAGATGAGGCCAATGTGAAGTCTCTGCACATGGAAGCTGTTGATGACAAGAGTGTAATCCAGGATAAGGATGCTGGTCTGGATCTCCTTAGAGAACTGGCAACTTTGCCTGATACTGAGGGTGAGAGAAGGGCCCACATCTTCTACAAACTGGTGCAGATTACTCGCGGGATGAAGACTGAGACCCTGATTAGTGGTATTCCTGAGGCCCTTGAGGTGTCTGCGCCACTGACATTCCAGGTTCTGGCCCAGTGCGGTACTCCTGAGTGCAGCAGCGGCATCATGCAAATCTTTAGGACCTACGACAAGTCTGCACTTGAGGTTGATGCTGCTGTGTTTGCCCTTGGACTGGTTTCCAATCCCTCACCTCTTCTGATTAAGGACATGCTAGAGATGGCTAAATACAAGCCCAGCAAGCCAATCATGTATGCACTCAGCAACATTGTCAAGAGGTGAGCGAAACTGACTCATCAATATATATTATTTTTTGTTATGGTGATATATTTCTAAAGAGCTTTTTTTAATTTGAACATGTTTTAAATTCACATTTTGCATTGTCAGGTTCTACAAGGCTGAAGGAAAGTTGATCCCTGAGATTCACTCTGTTGCTGAGTTCATGGCAGCTCAGTTGGGAGACTGCACTGGTGACAAGGACAACACTTTCATGACCTTGAGGGTGGGTATATCAATCTCATTACTCAAAATGCATCAATTGGAAAGGTGATATCTCGAAATAATTAATAATTAATTTTAGGTTGTTGGAAACATGGCTGCAGCCATGGGAGGTGCCAGTCCTGCACTGAGAACTGCTGTTATTCGGTGTGTGAATCAGCCTACTACATCCACGGCTGTCCAACAGGCTGCCATTCAGGTCTTCAAACGGACTACTGTTCCCGAAGAAGTTGGTACTTTTTTCACAGGTCATAATGAAAACATTATCCATATTGGTATTTGTTTATAACTCAAGTTCTGTTGATTTGTCACAGGGTCGGGAGGTTCTCATGCAGGTGGTTCTGGATAGTGCCAGCCCACTGCAGAAGCGCATTGCTGCCTACCTGGTTCTGATGAAGGACCCCCAGCCCAGTGAATTGGCTCAGTTGGTTGCCTCTTTGCCTAATGATCAAGATCAACAGGCCAGGAGCTTTGTCATCTCTCACATTACCAACATCTTGTCCTCAAATGATCCCGAGTAAGTGGAGCATTTTTAACTCACTTGCTAATGAGTGACTTCAATTCAATGTCAACTTATTCCCTCCAAGATTTTGTTATTGTGTCAACAAGTCTTAGCAGCAAGCCCTTCTAACAATAAAACTATTGGGGAGTACTCCTGCTATATTAATTTAATTTGTGATAGTTGAAGTACCCAAACATGTCTGCATTTCTTTCCAACAGACTGAGCAGACTGAGGGAGAAGATTAGAAATGCTCTGCAGGGCAATGAGATTGGAACCATCATGGATCCCATAAAGTTCTCCAGCAATTACAAAATGGGCTTTATTGAGGGAAACGCCATCTTTGAGGGAACCAGCTATCTACCAAAGGAAGTCATGCTTGAGATGACCCTGAAAGCAATTGGTTATGACATCGACATGATGGAGGTACAAAAAATAATAATCACTGACAATAGTTTCGATGTGCTAAAATGTAATATTAACAGGTAAAAAATGCCTTCTAATTTAGATTGGGATGGAGGGCAAAGGGTTTGAGCCAACTGTTGAAGCCCTGTTTGGAGAGAATGGATTTTTCCCTGACACAGCCCTCAAGACAGTGTACTTTGTCTCTGACAACATGCCCATCAGAGCCACTGAAATGCTGAAGAAGATGCTGCCTGCTCTGAGGAATGACAGGAAGAAGGTATTAAAAACAATGCAATTTGTAAATGCATCTCTGTAAATGTACTTTGGAAGGATTAGTAACACAGTATGTTCATCTATAGGCATCCCAGGGACTGGTAAAGGAAATTGTGCGCAATCTCAACAAACTGGTGAGGGAACTTAAGGCTCAGCAATCCCCTGAAGCAATGGTTTACTTGAGCCTTTTGGGAAATGAGCTTGGTTACCTTAAGACCGATGACATGGCGGACATGGCCTACTCAGCTGCTATGATGATTGACAACATGCTCAAGATGTTCCCAACTGATGTGAGTACACGAGTTGAAATGTAACACATCAACCCTATACAAAGCATTTATTGGGAAATGGAAGCTGAATGAAGCTCATGGATTTCTCTCTCTGCCACAGCTGATGAAGGCCATTATGACCACAACTGACAACAAAATCTTTGCCCATTACATCTTCATGGATAATGAGTTCTTCCTGCCCACTGCCACTGGTATGCCTCTGAGGATTGCCCTCTCTGGCACATTTACCCCAGGAATCAAGGGTGGACTTAACATTGCCCGTGACATGGTAATTGTTCTCAATGTGCTTTCCAGTGTGTTGACCCTAATATGTGTTATGTTCTTAAGATAAAAGCTATTCCCTTGCCTTATTTCATATAGAGCGAGATCAGCTTCATGCCCTCTGCTGGCGTTGAGTTTGTGACTCAGATTGGTTCCTACATCCCTGAATATGTCAACTCCGGACTAGAGATGCACACCAATCTTTACCACGAGAGTGGGCTACAGGCCAAGATCTCCATGGGACGTGACAGTGTTAAGATGACCATTCCTGCTCCCAAGAGCCCCACCAAGCTCATCAGCATTACGTAAGCATTAGATCAATTGTTAAAAACAAATACGGGGTGGCTATTTTCCTGGCAACCTAGTGTTCCAGGCTACAGTCCTGGCATGAAGAATTAAGTATTTTCTTCATCATGTTTAATTAGATTGTAGATGTAAGTTTAGTTTTAAATGATCAAATTATTTAAATTATTACGTTGAGTTATACGATTACGTTTTAGTATGTAGGTAGATCCGAAATGGTTAGATTTAGGTATTGGGTTAGAGATGGTTACAATTATGGGATTGGATGTTGGAAGTTTAGGCAAGGGATTGGTGTCAGGGTAACAATCATGATGTTGTCTAGAGAATAAGATGTGATGCAATCTCAGTAGCGGCACTGGAGCCTGTGGAATAAGGGTACCAATTTCAACAAATGTGTAGCCTAACCCTTTTATACAATCATTACAGTAACAACCTGGTGGCAGTAACCGGTGCAGAGTTAAAGACTCTCCCACCAACTGTGACGGACAAAGTTGATGTTAATAACTGCAAAGTCTTCTTCGTTGGTATGAAATACTGCAATGTCCTGCAGTATACCAATTCCTTCTATCAGGAGACAGCCCCGTACTTTCCTTTCACTGGAGACAGCAAGTAAATTAATCATTATTAAACCACAAATACTTCATTAGACATTTGTTTCAGTTGATAATAAGTGTTGATTAATTAATTATACCATTCTTAAAGGTTTGCTGTTGAAATCCACCCTACTGGTGATGTGAATGAGTACACCGCCACCATTGCCTATGAACTTCTTAAGGAGGGTGAGGAGGGCCGCCAGAAGGTCGATGCTGTGAAAATGATCCTGAGAGCTGAAGGTATTCTAGAAATGCAAAGTAATGTATTGTTCTGTCATTACTGACTCACTAATCACTAGGGGAGGAGCTAACAGTTTATAAAAACACATTCTAATTGACAAGGAAACCTTTGACTTAATCTGGTGAGATTTTTTTTACTTGACTGTATTGGTTGGTGTAAAAACAGGTGATGAGCCAGTGGAAGCCAGAGCAACTGTGAAGTACAACAGGAGGAAGAATGTCCTGACCACTGACATCCAGATTCCGGACTATGATGTGGAGGCTGGATTCAGGCTGGGTGTCGCTGACAGCAACACTAAGAGCAAAGGAACTTACGCTATCACCCTCGACCTGATCAACAAGAATGTCCCACAACTCTCCCTGCTTGGCCGTGCTAAGTAAGAAATCAATAAAATCCTCAGGACATGAACTTAACCATGTAATGTCACCATGACTAAATTGTCTTTTTTATTTGATTTTAAGTCATAAGGCCATGAAGGAAGCTATGCTGCAAGTCCAGCTTCTTATCCCTTCAATCAAGGCTGATGCCACCTTCACAGCCAACATGAAGCGTGGCAAAGAGATGGAATGTGAGCTTAAGAGTGACATTAAGTTCCTCAAGAGCACCTCAGAACAAGAACTCTCTGTGAAATATGGTAACGTATTTTTGAGATACGCATATGTATGAGATAACATTTTACCAAAAAAAGTGACTTGGTGCAACAGAGCTTTTCCAGGGATTTCCTTTTTTACTAATTTAGTGTGCACATTTTTACAGATGGAAGCAAAATTGAAGTTGAGGTCGAGTCGGACATGAACTCTGAGATCATGAACATTCTTCCCAATGCTGACAAGATTAAAGAGTATGTCAATGACGTTCTTGACACAAGAGTGGGGGAGACTGACATGAAGATCCGTCACATCCTCACCAAGTCTGTGGAGGTAACTAAAGTTACATAACAAATGGCCAAGAGATAATTTCATTTTTAGAATATTCACAAATCTCAACATGATGTTTATACCTCCAGGCAACAAACAACTACATGGAGAGGTATGCTTCAGATATCCCTTATGTTCAGAACTTGAGAATCCCTGACATGCCTGAGATGTCTCTGCCAGAGAAACTTTTCCTGAACACGTAAGTTAAGCAAACAAAATTCAACCACAAAATACAAAAAATGAAAACATCTATTAGTAAAAAGATAATGAATTGCCATTTGTTGTCACTTGAACAGTAAGGCCAAAGCAGTCTACTACTTCAACAACGAGCACTTCACGATTGCTATTCCAGTCCCTCTTGGAGGAAAGTCAACAGAAGAACTCAACTTTCCTGCTGCCTTGACCACACCAAGCCTCTCAATGCCCCAGCTTGGCCTAGAAATTTCCTCAATGAAAATTCCAATCCCAGAACTTTTTGTACCTGAGAGAATAACTATTTCAGTGCCTCTCTTTGGTAAAGCCAAGGTCTCAGCTATGCTGAGGAGCAACCTCTATGATTTGGAAGCCTCAATTGCTGCCGGAAAAGATGTTGTGCCAAGCCATATACCTTCAGCACATTCAGCCATGTATGATGTAAAGGGAACATCTCCATTGGATGTCCTCTCATTCCGGATTGAAGGTAATTTGTCCTAATTTGTTTTTGAAATGCCATACATCAATTTGTACTTGTACTACATCTAAATATTGTTTCCATTCATGATCTATTTTATTGTTTACTAATAGGCTCTGGAATGTTTGCCAACCAAGATTCCATCAAGGCCGAGTTGAAAAGTTATTTGGCCCACAAGTTCATTGAAGCCAGTCTTAACATCGTAGAGGAAACCCTCACAGAAAAAGTTGGTGTAAAATCAAGCAGCAAGATTGAAGCAATAAGTACCTTAGGTCTCAATGTTTTCATGGAGCACATTGGCATGTTTGGCATGAACACTGAAGAAATGTCTGGTGATAGTAACCTGAAGACAATGGTAAAACTTGGACCCTTCTATGGCAACACCTTTTCAACCCAATATTTTGCCATTTATCCATTCAGACAAGAAGCCAAAATAGATTCTTCTTTGAAAGTTGACTCAACATTTGTTCAGGCCCAAAACATCTTCTCAGCATCCTTAAATAATGGAGAACTTTCTGTTATGTCAAACACAAATGCCTTTGAAGACACCTTGGCCCATGTGGCTGAGCTTTCTTTCAAGGAACAAAGGGTTTCCCTGAAATCTGACACAAATGCCCTTGCCCTTGGCATGAAGATCCGCAATGAGGCTCAGGCCTCTGTTGGTGCCGGTGTAGTCCTTTTCAGGATAGAGACCAATGCTGACCAATATGAAAACCGCATTTACTCTCTGCAAACAGGAACTCTTGATGTACATGGTTTAGTTTTCAACAGTGATGGCAATGTGACGCTCCTAGAAATTGAGGCCATTCATAAAGCTACTCTAAAAATGAGCAAGGATGGTTTGGAGACAAGTGGAAAAAGCACCCTCAAGAGCCCCCTAACCCTGGAGAACAACTTTATGGCAGGACTTGATGCCTCCAGAGCTACTCTGTCCATTAACAACAAAGCTTCCCTGAGTGACATCAAGTTTGATAATGCAAACACTCTCACGATAACCCCCTCTAGCCTTGACTTGAACTCAAATGTTGAGACCATTTCCTCTGAGAATGTTTTATACACTCATGATATCACCATTGACTTAAAGCCATATGTTGCCTCCACCAGTGTGAATAACAACCTGAAAGTGCTTGGGGCAAATTTTGTTAGTGAGGCTCAGTTGAAGGCAGAGCTGTACAAGATGGACCTATCTGGTAGCATGAAAGTTATTTATGATGAGCAAGAGATTAAGAACACGTATGAGGTCAATTATGCTGACCTGGCAGCCAATGCTAAGTGTAGTACAATTGGAAAACTGTTTGGAACTCACATGAGCCACAATACTGAGCTTGAAGTGGTGGGTCTTGCTGCAAAGTTTTCGAATGAAGCTCGCTTCAACTCACAGCCAATGCGCTTTGACCACAACGTGAGAGCCAGTATGGTACCTTTTGACTTCAACCTTGATACCGTCTTCAATGCAGATGGGGACCTCACATTTTATGGAAGCCAAAGTGCTCAGATTTATGGCAAATACCTCCTAAGGGCCCAGCCCCTTGTCTTTGCCAGCTCGCATGAATACAGAGCCTCAGTGAGCCATACGATGGATAATGGATTCTCTTTGGAGACCACTATTGATAACAAGATGGATACTCTTCTGTCTCCACAAGTGCAGGAGACTAAATTTCGACTGAAGTCTAAGTTAAATAACCATGCCTTCAATGAAGACATTAATATGTACAACACTGCAGAAAGAATTGGAATGGAACTTTCAGGCACTGTCTTCACAAATGTTCTTAACATTGACTCCACTGAGAACCAGGAATTCACCATCTCTGGCTTCCTTAAATATGATAAGAATACCAACAGTCAACTTATTCAGATCCCTTTCATAAATGCAGCTGCTTACCTCGAGAGTATCAAGGTAGTTTGTGTGAGCATTCTAGAGACAATCCAGAACTACGATGACGAAATTGTTGCTAGGCTTGAGGCTCTTCGTCATCATGTTACTGACTTTGTGAAAACACTGGATATTGAAGACAAAGCTATTCAGCTGAAGCAATACCTTACAGATTTTACCCAAGAATATGCCATCTCAATGGAGGACCTGGAAGCCTATCTAACACAAGTAACAGAGTTTGTCAAGAAAAGGCTGACGGATCTAGCTACTTCCATCCAAAGATTCTGTGTTATGGTGAAAGAATTGGTTGTCAGTGGCACCCTTTTTGAAACTGTCGTTCAGAAGATCCAACAAAAGCTGGTAGAATTGAATGACATTTTTGACATCCAGACCATGATTGTTGCAGTAATGGATACCATTATCAAATGTATTGAGCAGATTAATCTTGAAAAGCTGAAGGGCAGCAGCATGGCCTACTTGCAAGACATTGATGCCAAGTATGAAATCAAGTCTATGCTTGAAATGGTTCTGAGGGATTTGAAGCAGTTTTTTGAAACCTTTGACTTGTCCTGGTGTGTTGCTAACATCAAGAGTTACATTTCATCCATGAACTTTGAAGCTCAAATTATGGAACTGATTGCTCGAGTACCCACTGAGATTTTCTCTGAAATAATAAGAGATGTTAGAGATATTGTTCAGGATTTAAAAATCCTTGAAAAAGTAAATGCATTTCATGCTAAAATAAGAGATCTCATGGTCAACATGGAGATTGACAAAAAGATGAAAGGCATCATGGAACAAATTGTAGTGCTTCTCCAAAAATTAAAAATTGAGGAAACGATCCAGGCTGTAGTTCAAAAATTGTGGATCCCCGACCTCCCTAAAGCATTGATGCAACTATTCGAATATGGCACCAAATACCTAAAAAAAAATAACATCATGGATATAATTAAGGATGGCACTAAATTACTCCACAACATTCTTGATTATTTTGTCACAATCCTGAATTCGTATGACTATAATAATTTTGTCAATGAGGTAAATCAAATGATACCATTCTTCACACGTGGTGTGAATAACATGATCAGGGATCTAGAGATTCCTCAGAAACTTGATGCCACAGTAGATTTCATCAACTTTGTGTTATCTTCCATTCAAGGCTCCATGGAACGACTAAGAGAAATCAAAGTTTCAGAAATGCTCAAAACAGTGAAAGACATCTTTGACCATACAGTTCTCAATCAGCTGAAAGAAATAAGTGAATTCCTCAAACAGGAAATCAATGGAATTAATTTTGAAGCTGAGATTACTTACTACCTACGACTTGTTAGCAAGTACTACAGTAAGGTCATCAGCATTGTCAATGACATTTTGACCAATATGATTGAGGTCATGCAGAAAATTGTTGCTGAGCAAATTATTATCAGTGAGATTAAACAAATTATTGAAGGAGTCGCGACTGGACTGAAGACAGCTGAACTGGATCTATCATCCTTTACCTTTCCGTGTACTGATCTTGTTGTTCCCTCCATAAAGATCCGCATGGATAACCTTCATGAGATCAAAATGCCAACACAGCTGGAGATCCCTCAGATCACTATCATGGGATTGTACACTATTCCAGCCAGCACCATCTCCTTTGAGGAAATCAAGCAGAGGATCGTTGAACTAATTAATTACATTGTCAACTTTGAGAATAAAATGCTCAGTTTGGATGATATTTTCGGAGATATTTCCATGAACTACTTTCCTTCCATGCCTCAGGTCACCATTCCCAAAATCAGCCTTGCTGAGATCTCCTTCCCTCAAATCCCAGTGATGAATTTGGACAAGCTTGTTGAGACTCTCCAGATCCCTGACATCAAGCTGCCCAGTGATCTCATGATTCCATGCTTTGGCAAAGTCTATGGTGAGATTAATTTCCACACTCCTATCTACACAATCAAGACCACTGCTGAGCTGAAAAACTCTACTGATAATGCAATTAACCCTCAGTTCATTGGATTTGTAAATTCTGAGGCCAAATCTCCCAAGTTTGAAATTCTCAACTTCAACATTGACTCTACAGCTCATATGGCATTCCCCAAGAAAAGCCGCGCTGTTTTTGCAGAGACTTTCAAGTTTAGCCATCTTGTTTTCGGAGTTGAACATCAGGGATCTGCAAATTTCTATGGCCGATCAGCTCTGGCCCAGGCCCAGACTACAATGAAGGTTATGACTACACCATACACAGCCAGTTTTATGAACAAAGCTTCTATTGCAATGGATCGTTGGATAACTGTCTCTATGGAAACAAAGTATGATCACATGATGGACATCCCAATCCCAATGGTTTACGAACATTTCAGAAGTGACATTGTTGTATACCAGCAGGGAACAATTGAACAGGAAGGCACCACAGTCAAAGTAAAGAATGTTGGCACAGTCAAGGACAGAGGCGAAGACATCCACAAGAACAACATGGTGATGAATATTGATCCTAGGGTTGTTAAGATGACATTCTCAGCTGAAACAATCACTACAATGTTAAAAATGAAACAACAAATGACTGCTGAATCTGCTTTCCTTAAACACTTCAGATTTAATATCCGTAATGAGGCAGAGGGCCTAGAAGTAAAGAAGAGTATTTTTGTGGCATCTGGACAGTGCACCCTTTATGACCTGAGGATGGAGTTTAAGGCTAACCATGATGCAGAGCTATACGGTTTAGTCAGTGGAGTCTTTTCAAATGCAATCAATTTTTTGATCCGTCCAACCGAGTTTGTGTTCAACTTCCATAACGAGGGCAATGCAAAAGTCACTTACTTTGAGGCTTTAATTGCCAAGATTGAACTTCAGAATGATTACTCTGCCATGTTCAACGCTGACAGCCAGCACATTAACACTATGGCTCTGGCCCGCTTCAACCAGTACAAAGTCTTGTACAACTTTACTGTTGACAATAATGAAAAGGAGGCTGCTATATTTGCTGCTGTAGATAGTGCCATTGACCTTGGCTTCTTGAATAATCCTAACTTCATCCATGAGTTTAGTCTTCTCTTTGTTGACCTCAACACACCAGCCATTACAAATCTGAATTTGTATGAGCAAAGCGGATTAAAACACATCCTGACTACTACTGAGCAGAATATCAATGTGGATGCTAAGATTGTTTACGAGAAGAGCCAGGACATGCCTATTTACTCAATTACTGACCTGATCAGGGTACCATCTCCAGGTAACATCATTTCAGAGCTGTCTGTGAAGTCTGCCATCATTAATTTGAATGTTATTGGTGGCCTGTACACCAGTGATGACTTGGTGATTCGCATTGGAGCAACAAGCACTTCTGTATTTGAGTGCTTGAAGGCCAAGCTCGATGGCACATCAAGCCTGACCACTGTTAGAGGAATCAAGTTGGCCAACTCCCTGTCTCTGGAGAATCCACACATTACTGCCACCCATGTCAACTCCATTGGCGTGAACACTAAGACTTTTGCAACTACAATTTCTGTTTCCACAAATGGAAGAATTAACATCCCAATTCTCAACCTGATAGTAAACCAAAACCTAGTCGCAGAGACTAAGGGAAGTGCCATCTCTACTTTCCAGATGAAGGGTGATTTTAATGTGCCAAGAATCGAGGCTTCTGGAAATGTAGAGGCAGACCACAGCCTGAAATTTGAAGGATCCTTTATGCAGGTTTCCATAGAATCAACCACCAAAGCAAACCTTAATGGCAGAGCACTTGAGCACTATGTCATTTTGGGAGTACTGGACAATGATGCCAATCTGTACATGAATGAAGATGGTCTGCGCTCCACATCTAAAGTGATTGGGGACTACAAACTTAATCATGGCTCCACCAAAGTCATTGGCATGGATGTGAATGAAAATTTAGCAATTGAGGCCTCCTTGAGCCGTGTACATGCAGTGCTGAAGTTTACTAGCAACAATGAGGTTAATATGCGTTCCTTCAACACAAATGGAAAACATGTTGCCCAGGCAACCATTGATCTTGCACCAGTCTCAGCGCTGGCTGATATTGAAATGAACCTATCTCAGCCAAGCAGCCTGGGTAATCTCACCTACTTTGCAAAGACTGCTATTGACATGACTGGCACCAAGCAGAAGATTTATTATTTAGCCAAGCTTGTGACACCAGTGTACACCTCAATGCTGGAATCAGCGGTACAGGGTGATGTTCCTGTCTTCAAAGTTACATTGAAGTCTTCTGCTACCTCTCCCATTGTCTTCCTGGACTATAACATGGACGGTGAGATACTAAACTTCCACAAACCCTTTGCTCATAAAAAAGTGATATAATACATACAGTATTATTTTACCTTGTAAGTAATCATTTCACTATTATTCCCCTATAGCTTCATCCACTACCAACTTTGCAAATGAAACTGTGATGATGACTAATAGAGCTGTCCTGACCCACACTGACCTCACCATGGATGTCAACCATGTCATTACCCAAGCCCTCAGGTATGTGTAATTTTCACACAGTTGTATGTAAAATGTCATAGTTCATTCAACTCAATGATTAATGTAACCCTTTGTTATTTATTTCAGGAGAAAACGCCAAGTAGATGGGAGGTAATTGTTCAAGATGAGGTTTCCAAGGGACAGCTTATTTAAATTTGTGACAATTATAAAACGGATGTCATTGTCATTTGGTTTTCTTTGTGTGCTTATTAGTATTTCTCGCCAAACCCTGAACGTGGACATCACCAGCTCTTACCCTGATGTGAATTTCCGCTATGCTGCTGGCAGAGATGGAATCAGTGCCTCTGTGTCAACATCCAACACTGGACTGTTGGGTCTTCAGGTCAATAGCAGGCTCCCCTCTCAGATGAGTGCTAGACTCTACATTCACTACACTGTGAGTATTAAAGCAATATTCTATTTGTTAGTATATTTAGAGTATGCTACACATCTTTTTTTAGTTGGCATGTTCATCCGTTTTGTCTTGTTACTGCCTGAATTTAAAATAAATTCAGAAAGTTGAGGACCAGGAGTTTATGTATATATCCCAACAAATGAGCTATTGAACTATATGAACTATTATAAGTATATACAAAAAACAAATTACTGCATAATACCACCATTTATGCACTGTGAATATATCATAACGATGTTTTATTTTCCAACAGTATGGCCCTAAAAATGACATTGATGTATTGGTCATCAGAACTTCTCCCAAGGGTGATAAGATGAACCTGCAGGTTGCATACAATATGGCAGCAGCAACAGACATGCTCTCTGGACTCAAGGGAAATCTACCCTTAATCGGTTCTGTATTCACTACGTTTGCTGAAAAGTATCAGATCACAATGTATGCAGAGAAGCTGATGAACTTGGTGTATAATTTTGTTGGAGAGACCTACGACTCTGCTATGAACTACAACATGGAAATGAGCCAGCTGTCCATCTTCTTTAGAAATGTCATTGCTCTGTACCAGAAGACGGTCCAGGTGTCCCTGGATGCTGCGGTCAAGGTGCTGAGAGAAACCAAGTTCAAACTGCCTGGCTCAGAGGAAATGACCACACTGCCTGAGGTCCTCAAGATGCTGACAAGCAGCATTGCTACGATCCTAGAGAAAGCCATGCAGATTATCAATAAGGAAGTGGAGGTCTACCTCAACTCTCTAGCTGAGACCATGAGCGATATCAAATTCCGATTCGATGATGGTCGTGTCATCACTGGATCCCAAATTATTAATCTGGTACAGACCAATTTCAAGAGCACCTTAGATGTAGTTGTGGGCTTTGTCAAAAATATGGAGAGCCTTGATATGATGCTCGAGAAGATCAGGGAGACCACACAGGCTGTTGTCATCAAATCTCAGGAGTTTGTTAATTCCATTAAGTCAGATTATTTGGATGCTGTGTTTTTCAACATTAATTCCCTGTATCGTATACTTGTTACTGTCATGAAGGATATGTCTTCCCACATGGCTTTTTTTATGGATAGTTTCAACAATACCATTGAGTACCTGATGGAGATGATGCTCAATGTGGCGAGACTGTTCCAAAACAGCGTTTCAGATTTTCTGCAGCAGGCTTCTGAGGAGACCAAAACTTATATGAAAGTCAGTAATGGAAGGCTTGAGTTAGACCTTCCTGTCCCTTTCAAACAGTAAAACACCCTCACTGACTGAAGCAGAGATGTTTGTATGAAACACTACCATCCAATTTTTTTTAACTCACTGAGCTTGGAACAGAGAATATCAATAAAAACCATGTACTTTATACATTATTTGAAAGTCTTGTTTTTTTGCCTTTTTCTTTTTAAAGGTAATGGAAATATTTTAAAGGCATTCATACACTGACTATACATGTATAGCATGTATAATATTTTGACTGATTTCATAAGGCCTCTGGCTGGATATAACTACAATATGTTGGATAGTAACAGATACTAAGTTCAAACAATGACTATCTAGTATTAATGGTGTAATCCACAATACTACCTGTCGCTGTCTAACAGCAGGTTATGTGAGATTTGTTTCATAACTAAATACATTAAGAATAAAGGACATGACACCAAGCGAGTTGTCTAAGTTCAAAACACAATCAGCTACGGCTCAAAATATTCTGTTCTTTTGGACTTTACTGCAAATCTATTGGTTGGCCATTGGTTATGTCATGAAATAATGTTTAAATCATTTTCATTTCCAGAGGACCTTTTAAAGTTTGCACTCTTACTGTACGATGGGAATGATCGATAAATGTGAGATGGCTTGTGATAAGATTTGAAAAGTTGTGTAGTGTATGCCTAGCATTACTTGGGGCCTTCTTGTTTATTGCACTTTAGCAATATTTCACACAAGAGCTAGAGCGAGCAGCTCCCTCTCTTGGCCAAAACTAGCCATTGAAGCATTAACCGGTAGGATAATATGTCTGCTCTGCACTTTCCGACATTAAATTCAGAAATTAGCTGCGGCGGTGTAACAGATATTCTCACAGAGCATTTCACTCACTAATAGCTGACGGATGGCTATGGCATTTCTGACAAATTACACTCAAATGATTGCTCTTCCCTACAGCTATATGTAACATTGACAGAGCGTTTAAAATGGGTACTGCAGTCCAAATTCACAATATTGGAGAGGGTTGTCCCTGCCTGCCCCCTCCTACCCAGTCGAAGCTCACGCGTGTTGCGTGTTGTGATGAGGACATTCAAGATAATGTGTTTAGGAGTTGATAAGCACTTGTTGGCAACGTGTTGTGTTGATAGCTCGCCGTCATAATGCACATACAAAAAGTGAATGGGCCGGTTGTACATTATGACACTATCTCAGCTTAGGAATGAGATGATTTGCATGACTTCCTGTAGGGCTAGAGACACCAAATTGATCATCTTATATGTCTTTTATATGACCTTTCATATATAAAAGACCATGTGTATCTGGCTTACACCCTTTTTCATGACGATTTTTAGCTGAAATTCTTCCCATACTTACAGCCCACTGATCCAACATGCATATCTGAGAATCAAACAACTATCTAGTTTTTTTTTTTTAAGTTAGGAGCGAAATGCACATTAACTTCTCGTTAATGTGCATTTAAAAAATCTCGTAAGGAGCCTGGTGCGGGCCCCTTTTGACCCCAAACTTTAAAAACTTGTGCACATGCCAGCTATGTTTACACGCCTAAAGGCACAAGTTCTCCATCCCACCGGAAATAGGGAACTTGAAACCGCCCGCTGTTTTATGCCCATTTACTAGATTTTCACCAAGCGATCCCCAGGTGCCCTCTGGTTGATGGCCAAGTTTCTATCCCTTTCCTACGAATTTAGATAATTTTATATGTATTCAATGGAGCATTTGATGTTTTGTGAGTCACTTCCTATTGATAATCTTATACATTATGTCCTTGAGGCCCTCTTTCATGTAAAAGACACCCCATGTCTCTAGCTTACTCCCCAAGTCATTTTAGGCCCCCGTAGTGTTTTTAATTTTAATCTTCTGATGACCTCAACGACCATTTGCATCAAATCAAGCCTCGCGTTAGTTCAGGCAGGCCACGGAGTCAGCTCGGCTAACTAGGTCAACACGGAGTGCTGAGTCATGCTACCACGTTAGCTGATCGCCAGCTCCTATTGGCCCATTCAAACAGAGCGCGTATTTAAGGCGGGCTCTGTCTGTCAAACCTTGCTGCTTGCAACCGTTTGCTTCCCACCTCCTCCCCAGCTCCTCTTACAGGGTTTGGATGTCACACTTATTCATATTTTGTTTTTGTTTTAGGTTGATTTTATATATTGTATTATCTCTTTGAGGTATTATTCACGTATTGAATTGTTTTATTTTACTGCGTTTTCTCGTTACTGGACTAGGGTTCTGATTGCATCTCATAGGCTCA